>QMIH01001223.1:180239-245109 GCA_003987875.1 Clarias batrachus
TTGTTTTCTCCCCTCGTGGAGGTTATAATTTAAGAGTTTATTATTTTGTCAATACTTTTATTCCTCAAAGTGAGAAGAACTTTTGTTGATGACAAGCTGCCTTTGAATTTCTTTTTATATCTTAAAAATAAATCTACCTTGCCTGAGACTTTCTGCTTAAGTGTGTTTCAGTTGGGTCCAACCCTATCCACTCCGTGGCTCAGTGGTAAAATCCTCAACCCCCACCCCGGAGACCCGGGTTCAAGACCCGGGCTTGACAAATACTCATTTACTTGTATTATAAACATGCAATGCTGGAATAAAGAAATGCATGACAAACAGATTATGCAGTTTTATAATATCTCAAACATAAACATTTAACAAATGTTAAATTTAAATTCCACGAATTGGACCGGCACTGCATGCAGTGGTTGGGTAGTATGGGGTGTGGCAAACCCTTGAACCCGAATCCTCAGATCTGAAAATCAACAACCTAGAGCCTCAGCCCATGGGCCACCAATCCAATGTCTTACATTTAATGTATTGTTATAAAAAATAATTCCCTTTGAAGTTTGCTCAAGCACCTTTTATTAAAACTTTCATCTGAAGACTTTTTATTAGACGTGTCATTACCACACAAAGACGGGTACCCTCACTGTGATTATAGGAAGCCATTGGGGTCAAACTTGGTCATATGATTAATTTGCATATTAAAAAAAATAAAATAATCTATATGTGTGTGTGTGTGTGTGTGTGTGTGATTGTGTGTGTGCGCGTGTGCATGTCTTTCAATTAATTATTATATAGTTATGAATATGTAAATATCAGTTTTATGGTTTTCATAAATAAATAAATAAATAAATAAAATAAAAATGTAAATCTAACATTCAGTTCCTAATCCACACCCAACTAATTTCTGAACGTTGTGAACCGTGCCACCGCCGCTCTGAATGGAGGACACTGAACAGCCAGAATGTAAACAAACAAAAAGCATTACAAAATGTTCTCTCTGAAGTATTGTGCGCCAAAACCTAAACCTTATTTAACCCCTGGCTGAGAGATCTGGCTGAACAAGTTTTATTCTACTGCATTAGTTATAAAATAAAAACAATAATACCTGTAACATGTTTGTATTTCTCATACACCAAAATGTCTACCAAAACACAACAAAATAATTTTGTTGTTGTTGTTTTTCCTCTTTTATAACCAAATCATTTAGAAAATTTTCACTTTAAATACTACCATACTCTCATTTTTTTTTAAAGATAAGCTCCGCCACCTGTGATCAGAGCAGTCTGGATTGATGGGGACATAATAAACAAACACTCAGAGGGACACCTGTTGGGGACAGGTGAGGTATTTCACTGCCACATGAGCCACGGCTGGCTGGCATCAGCTTTGTTAACCAGAGCGCCAGTGCAGGATCTGAGACAAGTGGAACTGTGCTAGCTTCAACTAAATAGCTCTCAACCATGCTGATGGAGGTCACAGCAGCAGACGAGGCGGACTTACGCAATGCCCCTGATGAGGCGGACTTATGCAAGTGTTCATCCAACTGAGACTCTCACAAGTTTAAAAGCCTTTGGGTCACTGCAGCCTTAAGAGCATGTACACCAGGGACCACAGTATTCATGGGAAGGCCAAGCGCTTCCTGGATCTGATGAAGTGTGTTCCCAGTTTTATTTGATCAATGCACAAACCCAGTTATCTGGAGAGCAGTAGCTATTACATTGGTCACTTCTCAGCATTCCCTCAGAGCATTTGTTACCACTGAAATACGCCACAGCAATTTCTTTTAGAATAATTATAAATTGCATTACTCCATTTCTTTAGATATATACACATACCTGTATACAATATCAGACAATACATTTAATTAGATATTGTGAATATTATGATATTCTTCCCCAGGTTAAGCTAATCTTTTATAATTACAATAAACACATCTTCAGCGCCCACTGTTTTCTCGTATACAGTAAGTTCACTCCTATGCTGAGATTAGCTCACATTAACTCGGCGCTTCCAGCCGTACTCTGTACTTCTGCCTACTGCGCCGTCTATCTGACATAACTCTGCCTGAGGCACTCGCACTCAGGGGGCATATTAAACTCAGCCTCCTTAAACATCCACCACAATGATAATTCATGCAAAGTGGTTTGGAACAAAACTAATTATGTCGTGAAGATGCCTCCTGAGAGCTCTGTTCGTTCTGGCTTCATTACTCCACTCCTAAACATGGCCGCGAGGCTTCGAATCATAGCACGGTGATGACACAGTGTCATCCACGGTTAGCACACACAAACATAAAATTTTTTTTTTTTAAAAAACCAACAACAACAGAACACTTTAACTTGAGGGCAGCCGCAGAGAGACACCCACTCGCATCGGGGCCAAGCGCCAAACCTGCCCAGTTATGTGAATTCTTCTGAAAGGAGGTGGCCGAGCAGAACAATTCTTATTCGGGCTTTTTATGCAAAGGCGTAGGCGGAAGTAACCATTTAAACTTAAAACATATAAATAAATAAAAAAGATGAACTTTTATGCTTTCTCATGGACTATAGTTTTCCTTAAGAAAAACAATACCAGTAAAAGAACAGCAAGAAATAGCAAATAATAATAATAATAATATGTGCTGTTAAAATGTGTATGGCTAACAATTCTTATTTGCTAATGAGCAACACATCAGTTGTTATCCAGTTATAGTAACATTTAATGTTAAAATTCTGAGAAACAACGTAGTTCCTGTTATCGCTTCCTTTACAGCATCTACACCAGTTACCAACTTAACAACCTCTCTTTTGTCCATTCTCCTGAAGGTATTTTGACAAAACATAAATAGATCGCATACGACAGTGATGGAGAATTCTTAATTCTGATTGGTCGGAAGGTGTTAAGGAATCTTCCTCATCAGCAGCATAGACCAAATACACATTTTAAATACATTTAAAATATATTAAAGAGCTTTTTCTGATACGTTATCATTTCTTTAGTAACTTATTCACAGTAAATTATATTGTGCTGCAAATTATCCAAATCCAAGTTACCAAAGAATATATATTAAGAGCTAAAAAAAAAAGATGTTATTTAATACAGTACTGTATATAACCATCTATATAATGAAACTTTTCTATATAATGAAAAGACGTTTGTGCCAGAAGTTTGTCACTTATGGAAGAAGTCTCCGGTGCAAACAGTCGTGAGAAAGTCAGAAAGAGGAATTTGGGAAAGTTACCTTCGCGAATGCTTTTYGAGAGTTCTTGCACATCGTCCACATCGTCTACTATTATTCCTTATTAGTTGGATTTGAAAAAAAAAAACATATAAAAGTGAGACAATGCTCAATATGTAACAGTACTATAAGCCTACAGACCAGCTGCTCGACTCCGCTCACACTTCACACCTACTGACGTCGATGGGGTAAAAGTGTGAGGATGAAAACGGTGCGTCATGTCATTTTGTTTACTTAAACAACACATGGCAAAACAATTCCGGTGAAATTCTTAAGAAATGCAGGTGTGCTTTGAGTTTAAACACTGCAAAGGAAAATATGCTGCTGCAGATCTTACACACAATGAGTGGTGCTTTGACTAAAATAAAGTGCTGCATATTGCACACTTGGCCTCTGCTACTGCATTATATAATAAAGAAAACGCTATTTGTTGGCAGTCTACACACAGTGCATATAAATAATTCAGGAACTCAGTGGAATAGGACACCGCATCCACTAATTAACTACATGAAAGCTGTGATGTGGGCAAAAAACACATACTGGCATTAAAGGCGATTAATTAGACATTTGACTTTGAAGATGCAGCTCTGAAAATCATTTACAGCAAAATTAACATAAGGTTGGTGGGATTATGGAATATACAGGGGGGGCGTTCAAGTCAAACGAGGACTTGTTAAGAATTTTGATAAATGAAGGCGTAAAAAACAATTAACGTACAAGTACAGTAGGGTGATGTGACACTTAGCCGCAGTAAAACATTTGAATCCAACTGCAGTCGTTCCTGTGAGCATCCAGTGAGTCGAATGCCTGATCTTTCAAAATCAACGGGAACATTAACTTGCCGGCAACTTGTTTAAGAGACGCATCTGTCTGTGGGAACCGTACACGCAATCATACACCAACAATTAAAGGAGTTCCTGGGGGGCGAGTCTCTCAGATGTGAAGCACTTTTTTATTTTGAGATTTGAGATGTTGTTCTAATAATTGAGCGTTCTGGTGTTTGGTTCCCAAAATCAAGATGGATTTCCAGGATATAAAAGTTGCTCCAAAGGATACACACAGTCGCTCAGGCCTCCGGACTGATGCCTATCTAGTACAATTTTCACTCTCCCTGCATGGCTGTTATTTCCGGTGATCCAAATCCCCTTCCAGACGCGGCTCAAAGTTCAGATTTACAGTTACCTATTTCGGTCGCTGTATATATTAACAATATGATAATTTATAACATGTCTGTTTTGCATTTCTTAAAATATTAACTAGCACTGGTTTGCTTTAGTGCTTTGAATGCTGCAAATGTTTTAAAGAAGGCCATACGTCTGTGAATGACGTTATTAAAGGAGTTCTGGGGAGGCCAGCGTTTCAGACAGACCTTGACCTTAGACAATATCCAAGCAATACTAAAGTGCTAATGCGTTAGTGTGGAAGACGATTATATAGAGAACTAAAGGGAATATTAACTCTCATAACTGTGTTCTGTTATTCTGCACTTGAACATCCTTTGTACATCACATAATAAAATGTCTTCTACGCACCATGATATAACACTTTTGCCATAGTAACCATGATGAAAGGCAATACGTTGTATTAGGAAAGAAAAAAAAGGCAAATCTCACCTTTGTGGTGTCATCGTGTGAGCGCTGGTAACGTTTCCAGCGGCAGCCGTAGATCCCTGTTAGACAGGACAAGCACAGTTGTCTCTCATAGACCTGCAGGGGTTGGTGCTTCACCATGCTCCTTCAGCCTGGACTCCACTCCTCCCTTCTACCATCCCACTGACAGCTCAGCACTCTACACAGAGAGAGAGAGAGAGAGAGATAGAGAGAAGGTGGGGCCAGACAGACAGACAGACATAATGAATGTGATTATATACGTGAGAGTCAAAACAAGAGAGAATTAGAGACTGACAGAGGGAGTGAGAGTGAGGAAAGATAGGAAGAGAGAACGAGCGAAAAAAGAAAGACACAAATTCATCAGCAAACTGCTCTGCTGCAATAAATCTGGTCTGATGCTTGTCTCAAAAGTAATTGGAAAAACTATCCTAATTGAACAAATCATAAATATGAGAATTACTTTTAATACTTGGATGCCAAAATCATAGTCAATGACATTTGGATTTCATGCACTTCCCAAAATTTCCCAATAGAGTTGCTGGGCCAGGACTTTACTACAGCCACCTTTTGTGTTTGTTTGTAGGTCTTTCTGCCTTTCGGTTTTGTTTTCAGTAAGAAAAAAGAGCGCTTAATTGGCTCGAGGTCTGCTGACGGACTCAGCTCTTTAAAAACATTCCATTTCTTTGCCTTAAGAGGCTCTCCGGTTACTTTCGCAGTAGGTTTTGAGTCATTATCCATGTGTACAGAGAAGCGCTGTCCTGCTGTGGAGTAAGATCAGTTTCACAACGATTCACAGATGTATTTCTTGACCCGCATATAAATGTCAAATCTACATCTATATCTAGGCATTTGGTAGACGCCCTTATCCAGAGCGACTTACATTTTTATCTCATTATACATCTGAGGAGTTGGGGTTAAGGGCCTTGCTCAAGGGCCCAACAGGGACAACTTGGTGGTAGTGGAACCTGGGACCTTCCGAACCGTAGTCCAATGCCTTAACCACTGAGCTACCCCTGACCCCAGGGGTACGATCAAATGATTCAAATATTTTGTGAGTACATTTATTTATAAACTGGCAAATCTGCATTTACAAACTGCTAGACCTTCATTAAGATCCCTGTATTTGTCTATGGATTTTTGATGCCTCCATGACATGGTTAAATTCACATTTTTTTTCCCAAAAGGGCATTACCTGCAGAGTCTCCTCCAATTTCACATAAATGTAAATTTGATGGTATGATAGACGATGGACCACATCTGCGCAGTGTGCCAATCAAACAGAATAACAAACCACGGGTATATGAAATGAAAAAATTTTGGAACATCAATATGGCCTCAGGCTGCTGCACTTCATGTGAAAATTTGATAAGCTCATTACAGCCATGCATGATTTAAATATAGAAAAAAATATATTCTTTAAATATAGCATTTTCATGTGGCATGTACACATGCACACTGCGTAGACGTAACATGGTATTGTCAACGTCAATCGTTGCATAAAATTTCGGTTGTGATGGATGAAATTGTAAGAGGCATCTGATAGGCTTCAGGAAATGCCCTTATGAAAAAAAAAAGAAAAGCATTTTTGAAATCTCAAAAAATCCATTCACAAACGCAGGGATGTTCACAAATGTGCAGGAGTTTAAAAAATGACCCGGTGTCCTTTTTGACATTAGAGTAACGTTACATAATGTTTTTGAGGAGTATTTTTAACTTACCCTTGTACTTTGTGTGAAGTATATCCAAATGGATGTTCATTTACAACTATAGCATTCGAATGCTGAACTATTAGATCGGCAACTCAAATTCTTCTTTTGAGTTTTGTCCAATAATTGACCCAAATGGTTAACTATTATATGTAGCATTATGCAAAGACCTGCTTTTTATAATCCTCAAAAACATTATGTAATGTTACTCTGATGCCAAAAAGACACCAAGTAATTTTTTAAACTCCTGCACATGTAAATCTGAAACCTACAGTAAATGTAAATCCTGGTTGTACAATTAAGCTTATCCGTTGCTACTACTGCATAGCTGTTTAATGTAGCGGTATACACAAGTGGACCCAAATGGCTATCTTACCCATCAAAGGCATTTGAGAGGCACAATCTATAGACCACCAGCAGACTGGCATTTGCATCACACCAGAGGAAACAGCTTTATCTCCAGTAATTAGCATTTTTACTGTTAAGCCCGAACCATGCCATGATAAAGACTATGCAAGCCAAAATTTCAACTTTTCCCCAAGCAGATGATTTCAGAGGGATTTTAGGTTATATGAATGATCCTTGTGTTTAATTTAGCTGGCGACTTTCAGAAATCCTGTCTGGATAGCTGGCTAACATGAGCTAACCTGACAGGATTTCTGAGAGTATTTTATGTGTATTATTGTTCTTGCTTATGTTAGCAAGCTGGCTAACATGAGCTAACCTGACAGGATTTCTGAAATAATTTTATGTTTATTATTGTCCCTGCTTATTTTAGTTAGCTGGCTAACAGGAGGTAACCTGACAGGATTTCTAAGATAATTTTATGTTTAAAATTCCTTCAGATTCCATTATCGTCCCTGCTTATTTTAGTTAGCTGGCTAACATGAGGGAACATGACAGGATTTCTAAGAGAATTTTATGTTTCATATTGCTTCTGCTTATTTTAGCTAGCTGGTTAAGGTGAGCTAACCTGACAGGATTTCTGGGAGCATTTTATGTTTATTATTGTTCTTGCTTGTTCTAGCTGGCTAACATGAGCTAACCTGACAGGATTTCTGAAGGAATTTTATGTTAATTATCATCCTTGCTTATTTTAGCTAGCTGGCGAACATGAGGTAACGTGACAGGATTTCTGAGAGAATTTTGTGTTTATTATCATCCCTGCTTATTTTAGCCAGCTTGCTAATAGGAGATAACCTGACAGGATTTCTGAAGGAATTTTATGTTAATTATCGTCCCTGCTTATTTTAGCTAGCTGGCTAAAATGAGATAACCTGACAGGATTTCTGAGAGAATTTTGTGTCTATTATTGTCCCTGCTCATTTTAGCTAGCTGGCTAACATGAGGTAACCTGACAGGATTTCTAAGGAAATTTTATGTTTCTTATTGCTTCTGCTTACTTTAGCTAGCTGGTTAACGTGAGCTAACCTGACAGGATTTCTGTGAGAATTTTATTTTATGTTTTTATTTTATTTTATGTTTATACCGTCCCTGCTTATTTTAGCTAACTGGTTAACATGAAGTAACCTGGCAGGATTTCTGTAAGGGAAATGTATTTAATATTTATTTTTATCAGTTAGCTAAAATGACCTAGCTTGTCAGAATTACAGAGAGAGGTTTTTAAAATTATATAAGTTCCTGGTAATTGTAGCTAGCTAGCTAGCTAAGATCAGCTAACCTGCCACAATTAAAAATTAAAGGAATTAAGAATTTTAAATATTTAATTTTTATTTTAGCATCACATTTCTCTCATACAATCTACTTGGCAAACAAAGTAAAAACAAACAAATAAAAATAAATAAATAAATAAATAAATAACAAAAAAGACATTTTTGCCAATTAGGGCTGCAAGACTTCATCAAAAAGTCACATTGTGATTGCGATTTATAGTGCAAAATATAACTATTAAATGTACCACTTACTATTTAAATATATTAATACAAGAGTTATTTCTGACGAAGCAATCTGATTGGACAAGAGTTGTCAATTCTACAGTCGTCAATTACACTGTTGGTTGCAGTATTTGTGAAAGTAGGTCTGTATAGTCCACCATACTGAGGAGAGAGCAGGTGCCTGCCAAAAAAACTCAAACCAGTCACAGAAGCACTTTCAGCAGGAACACATCTGATAACATTGTCATCTAAAAAACACTTTGACTCCTTAATAACTGCTTCTAAGTCATTCCAAAATTTCATTGTTTTTTTTTCTAGCTACAATACTAGCTAGCTCCTAACATAGTGCTGATTTTCAAATCTCTCTCAAACCCATGATCACAGGCCATGAATGAGACGAACATACTTAGTGTGTGTGTGACAATGGATTGTACATCCTACTTAGTGCACTAATTTCAATTTAACACTAATTGGGATTCAACACAGAACCCAGAAATTAACAGAGGTAATATTCCAAAGCAGTGAAAATATAAAAAGAAACTTATGAGATTAATCGTGGAAGTATGTGTGTTTGCAGAGCAAAATAACTGATTACATAATGAAACAAATCCTAATCTGTCGATAAAAAAATGGCAGAACTGTTGTATGAAAGAAATCATCACGGTTGTGATATATCCAACACAACAGCACTCTCTCTCATGTGATATTGCTTAAGTACCTAGGCTATCAGCAAATAACGGGACTAATTTTCTCATTAAGTGGAGATTTTTCTAATATTTATTTAGCACCCTAAAGTTAAAATATTTAAAAAATATAAATTATTGACACATTCTACAGGTGTCAACTAATGATTGTGCATATACAGTACCTGTATAGCCTGTAATTAACTGCAGCCTTTTGTGATTAGATAAATGCACAGGTCTATATCCCGTTCCTGATTTTTATGTGATTAAGTGAGCAGAAATAAGGTTATTGTAAGCGGATATGAAGTATGTGTCTTTTTTTGTTACAAAATCTCAAACATGTTTTGTATAATTTTATATGCTACAATGAGCGATAATAATACCTTTATTACCTTCCAGTATACCTTTCTTTTTTTTTCTGGAACAAATCAGTCATCATATATTAATGACTCCATAAACTATAACACATGTGCTTCAAGATCCGAGTCAGATAATGACTACCTCTATACTGAATATAATATCTCCCTTTGTATTCCCACACTGTCTGCACTGTTACTCATACAGGAGGGTCAAACAGTGATACGGATTAGCTCCTGCTGATAGGATCTTGTGATGAGATGGAATTATCGTCTCTGTACACATAACCTTGACAAAGTGAAAACAAGAGATGCTTTCTTTTTTTTTTTATGACAACGTTACACAATGTTATATGTTGCACTCAAAAAGGTTATTCTTCCAAACATGTACACAGTAATGACAGAAACTGAGTGCAGGTCAAATTTAAAGAGCTACGCCATTATGTCAAAGCAGCTTAGATAGAAATCTGAATGACGGGTAGATTTAGATCCATAAAAGGTTCCATATTTTACTACTTATTAAGTTCTCAATGGTTGTTTCAAAGTGTTTCTGTTAAGGATTTATTTGTAATAATACTCAGATTATGCATTTTTCATACCTCAACCCCCCTTTATTTCACTCCTCCTCCAAATGTGCTATTTTAGTATCTTTTTTAATGAGCTACTGCTGAGCCACGCCCCTTGAGAGAACAGCAAAGCCGAGCCACGCCCCTTGAGAGAACAGCAGAGCTGAGCAACATAGGAGGGGTATCTTGTTACATGGTGGGAGGGGGGCTTGTTTTTGCTTTTGCTTGTATACACACACACACACACACACACACACACACACATACTGGAGACTCATTTCCATGCCTAAAATTACAAAAGATTTTTCATAATATGTCAGCTTTAATACTCTCTTTAATGCTGACTGACTATTTACTGAGGATGTAAACACAACGTGCTACATTAAAAACTTTCTTAGGAGAAGATAATGATCATAAAATTGTCCTTATCCCTTTAAATGCTTTCATACCGATACTGACAGCTCAGATAACTTGACATTCCAGGCATTCTACAAGTTTCCTGACTGTACCTATTAAGGGGTCCTAAAAAAAACCCTCAACACTGTAATAAAGACAAATTTAAGCTGATAAAAATATTTCTTTGTCTAAATTCTCCACAGATTGAACTCTATACTTAGTAACCAGCCTGTTGACCATTTGCTCGTCTCAATGAGGATTGGCCCACATGAGCAGAGAGTCTGGACGAGCAGTCACCTATTCCGCTGCCTCACTTCCTATACCAACTGAAGGAAAAAAAAAAAGACAGAATAACAGTCTGCTCTAAGGGAAATGTTTCAGCACTTTGCCGTGAATTGAAAACACAGCATTTTCTATGTAGCCAGACATGAAAGGCACCAAACAAAAAGCTCAGCACAACATTCTCCTCACATCTTTACCCTAAACTTTTCTCTGGTGATGTGCAAAAAAAAATAATATTGAATGAATATAATTGCGAACATACCGCAAATAAATATTTTAACGATAATGTTTTTGAATGTAAAAAATATTATAGCAGCTATAAATCACCACTTCCTTATTATATTACTCTTGAAGTTAATGAGGTTTAAAAAAAAGAGGGGGGGGGCTTTTCATTTCCAAGTGAAACCAGATTGCGTAAAAAGTCCTGATGACTTTCCTGTGGTGGAAAACACTGCCAGCAATGAGGATCCTAAGATTTCCTGGAATATGGTAGTATGTTGAGCCTAAACCTGAGCAACTAAAGCAAACCCAGATGAGAACACTTCCTCCAGAGGTTTGTACAGAGGCTGGATGATGGGTGCATCGCTTCATGCGCTTCCCTTTTTACCCTGACGCGCACATCACTCAGGAATAGGGTCAATCTGGACTCATCAGACCGCATGGCCTTTTTCTATTGCTACAAAGTCCACACAATTGACGGTTCAGCACAGGCCTTACAGGTTTTAATAATGTTCTCAACCCAATTCCAATCATTTTAAATCTCAGTTTCAGTTTACAGTACTTGGTGCTGGCCAATAATCTGACCCTTCTGAAGTGGGCATTTTATTTATTTATTTATTTATTTATTTTTGCGCCAGACATTGTATAAACAATGGTGTATTATACTGAGCGCATTAATATAAACCTGCTGTTATAGAAAATTAATCCCCACCATACATAACATTTTAAACTTCTTAAAAGAACTCTTTACACAAGCACATATAAGCCTCTTTTTATTATTCCTTTGCTTTCAGGAGTTGCCCTTGAACGGGCAGTTAAACATTCCTGCAATTCCTTCTCACGTCCCTGCTTGGCTTTCACATAGACTCACGTCAACCTGGCAGCATAGCATGAGGACGCAGTAAAAAACAAAAAACAAGCCACATGACATAATCTATCTTTGGACCACTGTCATTTTGGGAAGTGTGTGTTTATGAACTGAGGGGCTGCACTTGCAATAAGCCGTGTCGCAAACATACACACATCGGTTCTCCCTGGCTGGAGACTATCGCATAAAATGAGGCCCATCTTGGAGGTCATCGAGGCTGCAGGAGGAGGCAGGGATTACTTTTTAACTTGGCGATGAGATGAGAAACTTGGAACGGTTGTTGGAGTTTTCGGTTATTACTGTCAAAGGAAAAGAACACTCTCTTGCTTGGGTGTAAAATAAAGACATGCCAAGTAAAGCATGTGGAATGTTCAATACAAAGAAGGACATATGACTGATCTAATCAAGTCATCACAAGTAATCAACTCGAAGTGAATGACGATTGTATTCTCGATCACTATATTGATAATCTTGTTATCAAAGAAGCACCAGGAATTTCATTAACAGGTTGTTTTGTTCTTGTCTGCTGCCTTTTTTCCCCCGTTTTTTTTTTATTGAAAGACCTCCAGCGCTGACTCAGCTGCCTCCCACTCGCATTCCCCATGACATCCAGGAATATTCAAGTGACCATCTGTTTGCTCAACACCACTTTGAGGGCGTGTGTGTGTGTGTGTGTGTGTGTGTGTGTGTGTGTGTGTGTGAGAGTTCGTCTGAGAACGCAGGCTACAATTTGAAAAACCACCCCTCTTAAGAACAACAGTTATTTTCAACCTGTATCATAGTCTCGCCCTGTTTTTACACCTGAACAATGCACTCATGGGGGTTTACGAACTGGTTTTGTAAGATGATATTAAATAAACATTTTGTGTGGATGATGTTTTCCATGAGAACTGTTGCATATGTTCTTTTTTTGTTTGTTTTTTATATGGTCGACAACATTCATCTTGCCCATTTTTTACTTAAATCTGTCTTCCCACTAAATCCGAGGCGTATTCCTTTTTAAAACTGCATTCCACTTAAAAACAAGCTATATTTACACTTACCATATTTTTGTCACTGATAGGACTTGTAATTTGGCCAAACATGGCTATATTTGTAGAATTTCCAATTCTAAGGACTCCCATCTAAGCCCAAAGGAATATATTTCCAGCATCAACATCTCAATAAATGTCTTAAGAAAAAAATCAGTTCAGTTACGTATCAACTCTTACGGGTCTCACGTGTGACAGTTTATGTACGACCCCAAAATTTAATGAGTTTTCGTTCACATATTTTAGCATTTGTGCTAATAATGGATTGCAGTTCCTCTAGGTTCCTACAGGTGGAGTGTGCTACACTATTCACACATTAGCATGCATCACAGCACTCTGTGTGGAAGAAACAAATTATTAACTTAGCTTGTTTAGAATTGTAACTGTTGGGGCGTTTAGTTGACCGATCCTGCATCGATCTGAATGCAAGCCAGTCCGTCTGCAACACACCTCTGGTGGCCAGGAGAACGAGTCAAAGAACAACCAGATGACTGCTCTTTCGCAAGCTCTGTTTTATTAATACAACACACAGTTTATATAGCAGTTATGCGAGGGCTTTATCCTCAAATAGCTATACGATAGGTAAAAATGCTGACATAGAAGGTTACAAGTATAACACAGACATGAGCTAAGCCATATTCCAGGAAATAGCTCAACGCTGGTCAAAACATGTTTCTTTTTTTTTTTTCTCATCTAAAGAAGTGGCTAATACAGAAATACACACGTTGGTCTCACAAAGGAACAAAATGTTCTTGTCTAGACAGACAGTAATCAGGGCATAAGTACAGAATATACAAAAACTCTTACAGTAACAAAATCTGAAGAAAAACAAATTTACATCAAAACTTTCTTCAGATGTTAATAAAATCGTGATACTTGTACTGTAGAATCGCGATACAAATAGGATCAACACCTAGGTATCGTGATAATATCGTATCAGATGCTCCCTACTAAAATAAAATCCATATTTTAGACAAATTCTGACATATAGAGAGACAAATCTCTTGTCCTGTACATATCGTCCCGCTCCAAGACTCCATTTAAAAAGCTATTGAAGCTACATCTGTGATTGATCTGTTCCGGTGATGACGATAATGGCAGAATGTTCTTTGGTATTTTTTTTTTTACAGATTTTCCTGGTAGATCTCACGGAGGCACCAAGCCGAGAAGGTCATCTCAGATGTCTCTTTCCCCAGCCCAGATTCCAGACTTTCCCAAGCCATCTGTTGATATAATTTCTCTAGAGGGGCCTGGGTTTGCCCCAAGGTCTCTGACCAGTGGGACATGCTTTATATGGTGCTAGTGGGAGTTGTAAGATGCCCAAATCTCTCGATTCAAAGGAGCAGCAGGTCATTCCTGATTCTGCCGTATACTGCCGAGCTCCTCACCCTCTCGTGAAGATCCATATAATACAAGCTGAAACGCGTAACCCTGCAGTAGGAACCTCATTTCCTCCACTTACCAATTAATTATTTCAGTCGCTACTTAAAATCTAGCTTGTGATTATAGGTGAGGAGAGACTTGGACAGCAGGGACAGACTTGGACAGCGGGGCAAACAGGACGCATTGTATGCAACTGCCTACTGGATCCTGTACAGCTGACCTGATGCATTATGGAACAATGGGCTGCATACAAATGGGTTATATTTAAGCACTATGACACGAGATGGAGTGCTGCTGTGCTGGATATCAGCACTCTGTGATACAACCCAGCAAAATTCCTCAACCATGAGTGTGATATTGCTTTTATAGAACAGTGCCACAAAAACAATTTATTTGTTTGTTTATTTAACAAGCTATCTTGATCCGTCAACACACATCCTTCCACGACTGGTGGAGCTGGATTTAAAGAAGTTACAAGGACAATGTTTTTTCTTGCTGAAAGTGCGTCTGTGACTGGTTTCGAATGTGGTTTTTGGCAGGTAGCTGCTCTATGCTCAGTATAGAGAACCAAACCAACCTGGTTTCACGCATGTTGCGACCGACAGTTATTGTAATAAATGACTGTTGAACAACTGGGACGCTGAGTGATACATACTGTATGATTAAACGTCTCAGTGCTGTTACCGTCTGTTATCACCATTCATGGAATGTGTCTCGTCCAATCAGATCGCTCCGTCAGAACTAACCCTTGGATAACTCCTTTTCATCACGTCGAGCGACACAATAGTCGAGTGTTAAACCGGATAATCGATCTACTCCCTCAGCTCTACTAATAAACTTCTATGATGTGAAGTTCTAATGTGCGTTATCAAATGAGTAAATGTTGTGTGTGTGTGTGTGTGTGTGTGTTTGTGTGTGTGTAAAGACAAGTCTGGCCGAGCACATATTATCTGCATCTCTGAATCTGGCGTCAAATCAAAGAGCACGGATCTACTCTGTGGAGGCGAGTTCCTCGTAATCGTCCCTCGAGTTGAAATTCCAGAGAGATTTCCAGAGAGTTTTTGTAGAACAAACGGTTGCATGGGGTGCCTGCGTTATGGGGGAGGTCAGGGAAAAGTTTCCACTGTATACACGTTCACGATAACTTAAAAGAGTGGACCAAAGTGCCATAATCTGGTTAAAATGTTCTCAGCTCCAAAAGTATTGGCACCATTCACGTGAAGGACACGAGCAAAAAATTCATTGACGCAATATTTTTATCATCACATCTCCAAAGTATTTTTTTTTTTATTGCAGGATTAATTAGAAAAAAAAAATCTCTCGCTCCCTTATAGGTCTAAGCGCTCTGTCTAGGAGATTGTGGAGTTTCTAGCTCGTACAGGTTTTACAGCTTTCGTTCCTGATTTACGCAAGATCTTTTTCAACGGCTACTTCTAGAGAAATGAAGTGCTATTTTGAAGAGATTTTCCCCAAAACGGCTGCATGACATTAGCCCTCCATATGGTAATGACGTCAATCTCATTAGAATTAAGGATAACTGCAATACTTCAACTGATTCTGAGACATCATGCGTAATGATATGAGTGCAGACGGATAGTCATTTGCATAGCTTTCATCAGAAAGTCAAGTTCAGAGCTCAGTATTCTACCTGAACAGAGCATTAAAGGAGAACACAGATGCTTTCATTATGTCTCGTAGCATGGCTAAGTGGGACAAAGCATGCTTTTGTTTAGTGGCAAATAAGTAGATATCAAAGAGCTAGACAGGAGAGTGCATGAGTGTAATGAAATAATACCTAAAAGAAAAAAAGAAAAAAACAAGTCAGAATAAACTGAGTCATGGTGTCAATTCTCAATCCGTCATCTCCTGTGTCTAATCTGTCATCTTTTCGTAAAAGACAAGCAGAGGTCGAGGATGAGCAGGGGAAATGTGCAGGAGTCAGCGAAATGTTCGAGCGGTGAGCATCTGGAGCCAGACCATGGGGAGATTGATCATCTCAGCTCTTCGAATGGATTTGAGCTAAATATAGAATTCTTCTACAAGAATGTGGGAGAAAAAAAAAAACTCCTAATGTTAGAGGAACGTCGATTAGCTCTGATGCCAAGTCGTGTGTTTCCCACAACCAGCTTTTTATACTGTTTATTATCAAACAGGGTTGAAATCGATGGTGCTGATAATACTGAAAGAGTCCATTAACAATAAAATGATCATCACCTGATTTTAGAAATGACCCCGATTATTCAAACTGCATGTTTGTCAAGACTGGATGAGCTGAAACAGGGGGTGGGAAGGTGGGGGTCAGTGGGACTCGTCCTACTGGTTATCATTCCAAAATACAGTGGAACCTCGGATTGCGAGTAATGTGGCTTACGAGTGTTCCGCAAACCGAGCAAAGATTTTTAATACATTTTTAATTGGAAACCGAGCAAGTATTAGTTTACGAGCGCCGAGTATCATGTATCACGCATGCGACTCTTATTTTGACACCGAGCGGCAAGTGATCACAACTCATGTGTGTGTGTGTGTGTGTGTGTGTGTGTAATTTGACACCCACACACACACTCTGCCCGGCTGCACACACACACTCTCCCCGGCTGCACACACACACACACACACACACACACACTTTCTTTACACAGAAAACTCTGCTCTGTCGTGATTCTTTTCAAAGGTAAGGTGCTGGTTCATTTGTTATTTAAGATTTTTTACTTTACAGCAGTCATTCCATTAGTATGCTCACGCGAGTATCATTAGAGAAATTTCTTTTTTTTCCCCGTTGAAACAGTGTTTGCATTGTGTATGTTAGTTGTGAAACTTAAAAAGCAAAATGGGGGGAGGGAGGAGGAGTTTTACTGTTTAAGACGAGGCGAGGGGCTAATTCCACACACACATACACACACATACATACAAATACACAGCGCCTACGCGCACAAACGGAAACACTTATCTGTCTGGATTAATATTTTTTTTATGTTAAGTGCAGGTTAATTTGTTTTATTTTTACTTTATATGTTGTATTAATTATTTTTATGTATTTATTGTTTTGGGCTGTACAACGAATAATTTGAGTTTTCATTATTTCTTATGGGAAAATTCTATTTGGTTTACGAGTGTTTTGGAATATGAGGCCGCTTCCGGAACGAATTATGCTCGTAATCCAAGGTTCCATTGTATTGAAAGCAGATCTTTAACTATAACGGTTAAGCCATTCAAATTGTTAACATTAGTCATGAGCGATCCCCAAATCAAATTAGAATACATTTGGAACCAATTGGTCTCAGATTACATCATGTCAAGTAAGCTTTCATTGTCATTTTGACCATACGCGGTTCAGTTCACAATGAAACGAAACAATGTTCCTCCTGGACCGAGGTGCTACAGTACATTCAACATATATTAACAAAACTCGCTAAGAATTATACAAAAAGACTAAAAAAAAAGACAAGAAGACAAAAAGACAAGTCTTAGGTCTCACTGACAAAAGCCAAGGGTTCACTAATCAGATCTATGGAATCACCAATCACAATCTGGGCTTCACCAATCAGAACACAAGCCATCACCAATCAGGTCCATGAGAACCCAAAGGCTTCCAATCACAAGTCAATGTTTTCGAACTAGGACCTGAGCTGGAGTGGTTTGCTCTAATGTAGTCTAATGTACATGGTTTTTGATGATAAGGGCACAAAGGACTGGCTCATATTCCAGGGAACTTCATGTCCAAAGCATGGTATACCCTGGATAAGGTGACCACACATCACTAGGCACAAGCAAACACTCAAAATCACAAACACAAACTGGACTGTAGAATGACACCGGGGTACTCCGAGAAAACGAACAAGCACAGAATGAACATTAAAACTCCACACACATGGACCGGTGGTGAGATTCGAGCCCCCAACCTGGCGATACGAGGCTCAGCGCTATCTCAATGCATTCACATTTGACATCACTATCTGTACCCGTATTACCTGAAACTAGCCAGGTTGTCAATGCTGAACTGGATTCAGTTAAAATAAGTAAAAAATAAATAAAAAATCAGCAGCTGTTTTCCAACCAGAGAAAGAATCACAGTCTTTTAAAGCTACCGTGTGGATTTAGAACAGAGCAATAGTGAATAATCTTGAGAATAATTACAAGGGGCTGCCACACGGCTGGAGATGTGTCCACCCTCTGGTGACGCTAGTGTGTGATTTAGGCTGCCAGGGAGAGACAGTGGTGATGAGTAGGGCTGTGTCTGAGCACTGAGTGGAAAGTTTAGCTCTTTTTTCGGTGATAATTAAAAGCAGCAGGGAGTGATAGAAGAGAAGCGAGAGTCACGCACGCAAACCTCCGCTCCGCTCTGAGCAAACGACCGGAGGAAAGAAAAGACTTAAAATAATGATTTCTGGTTTTGGAAATGAATGCTTATATTTTTTAGTCTCAAACATTAATAATATACTGCTCAAAAAAAGAGGGAAAAAAATGCACATTTGACTCGACTTGAACCATAGTAAAATATGAGCGGCGTTCAAGTCAAACCAAGACTAAAGAGTTCTCTTTTTTTATATATATATAAAGATATATATATAAAAAATATATATATAATTTTTATATATATATAGGATCAACTCTGCGATCACTATTTAATTCTTTTAAATGTCTGACAGCTTTGCAGGTTACACAACAATTGTTGAAAGTGGATTCAACTAAGTGAGGTCAATCACCTTAAATGAAAAACCCCCCAAAAAAGCTACATCACTACTTCTGATAAAGATTACTTACTCATCGTCTATACCTGTATTCAGGGTCCTATCCCAGGAGACTTACGGCACGAGGCAGGGTGCCAATCCATCGCAGGACACACACACACACACATACAGTACACACACTACGGCCAATTCTGGAACGTCAATTAACCTACATGTCTTTGCACGGGGAGAACCTGCAAACTCCATGCACACAGAAACAGGAATCGAACCCGCATCCTGGAGGTGCGAGGCGACAGTGTGCTAACCACTACACCACCATGCCGCCCTGATAAATGTTTAGTTAAATAACAAACAACAAAATCATTTAAGTAAGCTTAACACGTACTATTCCATGAACTGTTTAGCAAAAATGTTCAGTAAGACACGACATCATATTATATTTTTCAACAACAATCATACTGTAGCATAGCATAAGTTACGGTTTCTCTCTTGTAATAAGCACTATAGTAAATAAATCAAATAACTCAGATTCAAGTGATAATCAGTAATCAGTCCTTCGTATAAGTACAGACCGGTATTATCATACCATTGGTGTCCCTGAGACAACCAGCAGACGATGCGCTTCCCTGTGTTTACCGACTGCAGTCTCTTGACGTTTGATACACTGTGACGTCATAGTTACTTAGGGTTTGCGACTGTGAGGTGGCGATTCTCTTCTTCTTTTTTTTTTTTATTTTTCCCTGATTTTAGTGGTGTCCAATTCCTCCCCGTCACTAGGGGGCTCCCACATTAAGGCTACCACTCAGCCGGGGGGGGGGGGGGGGTCGAAGACTATCACGTGTTTCCTCCGAACCACGTGACGTTCCAGAGGAAGACCCACCAAGCAGAAAACAGACAGAGCATGCAAACTCCATGTCCCCAAGGCGGGAATCGAACCCGGAATCCAGCTGCATTTCTTCTTGTTGAACATCCATGAAACACATGTCCTCTCTTACAAATTTTCGGTTTCAGAGACCTTCAATAAATTGTGCTAGAATGTTTCCACCCCTGTATCATGTACTTCTCCTCAAATAACTGAGCAACTACACTAATCCTTACTGTACGTGACCCGTCTCTCCTGAGAGCTGCCATCTCCAGCCAACTCCGTACAAACTGAACCCAGACTGAACCCGTCCGTGGCCTCGTTCCTGCGTTAGTGTGAAAACATTCCTCCGAACAAAGAGTAGAGGGAGAAATCTGTCCGCCTGGGAAGGAGACGGTAATTCAGGCTGAGCCTGTAATCATACGATAGGTGCCGATACGCTTGCCTGGAAGGCCTGAAGCTGAGGAAGTTATGTGTGGCATGCGGACGCTGGAGAAACATTCTGGAGGAGACTAACAATTAAATCTGTAACTCTTTCAGGGACTTCAGAGCTTCCTGAGCGAACAGCAAAGCAGAGCCATCTGTCAGAAGGAGCGAGACGACAGGTAGCCATCTGGACTGACCGGCTCGTGCTCAGCAGGGGTCGTGGAACACGCCGGGCCAGAACCTCAGCAAGGCATTGAGGACGGGACAAAGTACAAATGTAATGTCTTTTCACTTTATTTACTGACTATTCAGGAGCAATAGTCCAGCCAGGCGCTCAAATTTCTTACACCGTGACATTTAATTTCCATTCACCATTAAGTCGCTCGCAGCTTTTCCCCAAGTTCAGCGTCGTCATGTGACCTTCCAGGGAAAACCTGATTCATTTATTTTTTTTTATTTGCTATATGTCGCAGTTTATTCACATCAGAAAAACGGGGTATTTTGAGGACTCCATCATTTTAAAGCGCTATAAATAATATAATACAGGGTGGGTCATTTATATGGATACACCTTAATAAAATGGGAATGGTTGTTGATATTAACGTCCTGTTTGTGGCACATTAGTATATGTGAGGGGGCAAACTTTTCAAAATGGGTGGTGACCATGGTGGCCATTTGGAAGTCGGCCATCTTGGATCCAACTTTTCTTTTTTCAATAGGAAGAGGGTCATGTGACACATCAAACTTATTGGGAATTTCACAAGAAAAACAATGGTGTGCTTGGTTTTAACGTAACTTTATTCTTTCATGAGTTATNTATTTACAAGTTTCCAACCACTTATAAAATGTGTTCAATGTGCTGCCCATTGTGATGGATTGTCAATGCAACCCTCTTCTCCCACTCTTCACACACTGATAGCAACACCGCAGGAGAAATGCCAGCACAGGCTTCCAGTATCCGTAGTTTCAGGTGCTGCACATCTCGTATCTTCACACCATAGACAATTGCCTTCAGATGACCCCAAAGATAAATGTCTAAGGGGGTCAGATCGGGAGACCCCATTGTTTTTCTTCTGAAATTTAAATTTAATTAAGACGATTTAATCATTTAATTGTGACCGGGTTTTTCCTCCTGGGTTCACAGATCTAAGCTTCAGCTCTACAGGGAGACGTCACACCGCTGGGGAAATCTGGCCAATTAGTAAAGAAAATCCCTCCTTATCCAGTCATCTGAGACGATCAATTCTACAATGCACTAGAGAGAAAAAAACAAACAAAAATATTTTCTGTCTATTACTGATATGAAGGTGACCTTTGACACAAATGAACTAGTTGTATGTGTGTGTGTGTAATAATAGACTACACCAATTATTTTTACAAAAAGACAAGACAACGGATGCTGATGATATTTTCATCAATATGAAATTCTCATTGATTCATCACAATCTGTTGGGAAATTTAGTAATAAACCTTGTTTGTCCTGAAGACTTTCACTTTCCATCACTGGCAACAAATGATTCGGTCAGGTTTTGTTCTGGGTCAGATGTGCATCTTGTCCATGCACAGGTTGTTATTATACTGTAGTAAAGATCATGTGTTAGAACGAGCAATTAATTCTGACCAATCACAATCCAGGATTCCGAAAAGCTGACGAACTATAAGAAGAGAATAAATACTGTACAAGCAAAGTCAGGAGATTCTTGAGAGATTTAATGATGAAATGTCAATATCCTTCTGACACCTCCCCCTTCAAAAAAACAAACAGACAAACAAAAATAACTGAAAGGTTGGATTTATAATAAGGGAGTTATAATATGAGATGTGTTCAAGTCAAACTGGGATTTGTGATAAAAAATCTTTCTTTATGAAGCCGTAAAACCTTTAGGACGTTTACAGAAGACTTCAAAAGCGCAGTACGGTAACGAGACTCTTCACTCTTAGCTGCAGTAAAAAATCCATCCGTCTGTGGGAACTGTACACGCAATCATTCACCGCAATCAACACCACTTGAACATTACAGGAACTCTGCTGGGAGTTCTTACAGTCCTGACCTCACTCCAAGCCATTAAAGGAGTTCCTGGGAGTTCCCAGAGTTCCAGACGTGAAGCGGGCAGTCCGATCACGGCTCCGGTGAACTGAGAAAACTTTCAACCTTGATGGTATCCAAGAGACACATACTGTGCATTTAGTTTTTACTCTCATAAGTGCGTTGTCATTCTGCACAATCAAAAGTCCCGGTTTGACTCGAACACCCTTTGTATGCCTCGCCGAGCAAAAAGGTCACACTGAGATCTATCAGGTCACAAAGGCTGTCCGTGCCTTTCACAATAACACACACGCAAGAAATTCCAGAAACTRATTAACCATTTATAAGTAGCAGTAAAGAGAGTGTTCTTAAAGCCACAGTCTGTAGCTGCATGATGTCAGCACTGCATGTTACAGTAGATGATGCCAGCACCCAATCAATCCTATAGCACACTACAGGAAATTTGGAAATGCAAGTTAGCCTATACCACATGTCTTTGTAACCAGATGTACAGTACCTGAAGGAAACCCATCGAACTCCACGCACACAGATCGGAGACGAGATTCAAACCCCCACCAACCCTGTAGGAGCAGGACACCAACACAAAGCCACCATGGTGCCGGTAAATCATTATAAGAAACCTAATAATAGTCAGTTTAAGGTTTATCACTATGGTTGTATACTGAATGTCCAGTTATAAGACACTGAGTGCACTACCTCACATCCTCAATGATTCCTTGTAGCTACACATATTGACCTTTTCATTAGGTCCATATATACAGTATATATATATATATATATATATATAAATAAAACACCATCTGCTACTGAATTATCGGTATAGACGAGCGAGTAATGAGTTTAATCTTAGACTGAAAATATGAGAGACGTCTAGTCTAGTGGTTGTGACCCCACAGGAAAAAGCAATAGTTTCTACTTGTCTGTTTGTTCACCCACGCTAAGACCACAACAATATCGCGAGCGTTTGGCGCAGTGGAACCACAGAACCCAGGAACATAAACTCGAAAACATGCTGAACGCGCCAAGCCTTGAACATTCATGCTGTCTGTTTTTGATGTTGTTTTTCCCCAAAATGTCTGCTGCTTTGATTGAAGTACAGTATTTTAACAAAATGATGTCACAGTTAGTGTCTGTGCATTTAGTGCTTTGAGATATTTCTCATTGCAAACATACGAGCACTTAGTCTTCTATGATGCTTGATGAAATTAAAGAATACCGAGTAAGCAACTTGAGACTCCATAATATAAAACACTCCACAGCCTCCAGAGCCTTCTGTCTTTCTTACACACTCTCCTCTTCAGCTCGCTACACTTAGGTTTAAGGTCCAAGGATTGGCATGGCCATGCCCAAAGCTTGACCTTTAACCTTTTTACTGTAGATCACCGAGTTTGTCGGAGATCCAAACATGACCGAGTTGTAACCTCTTGGCAGAGCTAGCCAGATTTTCATATTGAATCTCTTGGTACTTCATGGAGTCCATGATGCCATGTAGAAAACCTGGTTTTAATGAAGCTTCCAGTAGAACATCAGATGATCAGCTGACCATTGTGATCCGATGAAAGGAAACACTTTTTTCACTGGCATGACTTCCAAAGAGTTTGTGGTTTAGATCCACTGGTAACCCACCACGGCCTTATAATATAGATGAATATACGACCACACGGGTTCGACATAGAAGCTTTGAAGATTCCCCAGTGGATGAAACCTTAATGCTTCCAGATATAAGCTTTTTCTCCAACAGTCACTGACATTTGAAGTTCGTCATATCTGGACTTTGGTGGGTGTATGGTGGGCGATTTTCCATTTAAAAACCAAAAATCGCTAGATCACTTCCAGTCAGTAACGATACACCTACAGCGYGCCCTTTATAACCGATATATCTGCTAATGATTACAGCTACAATGTGGGCACAGCTTTTTAAAGCAGCAACTCGATATTTCAAAGGAAAAAGATCAATCCTCCATGACTTGCATATCAATATTTCGAACTGCGCGAAAGATTTTACATTTTACAATGAAACCCTCTGAGACAGTTTTGTTTGACCAGTTGGTGACCAGATCCGTACATCATCACTCTCTATGCTGTTTGGCCATGTGCTGATGATAGAGGTGTGGTGGGATTTAACACCCGTTCCATAAAGACAGTGATGACGTGGTGCTGTAATCCTTTACTCTGTCCGCCTCTTTCAGCCCCTCTAAAGTCTGTTCGTCGTTAAAATTTTCTTCTAATACCACCATCGCAATCATCGTCTCATCGCTCGCTAGTTAGCTAACTTGGGTCTCTTGCATCACTCGGTGCAACCGGGTCATAGAGCTGGCTTGAATTCTGGGTCACAGAGTCTGCAACTACTGTACTGTACATTCATGCTGGATCTCGTACTGATATGAGGTTAATGTTGCTGGAAAAGGCTGAATGGGAAAAGACGTTCCTGCTCTTTTGTTTGTGAAAGTGCCTTTCAGACACGCACTCGAAACTCGAAAATTGCGTCTTCATGTCTGAACGAGCACGTTCTGTGAAAGGCGTGCCGGTAGGCGTTTTAACCAGGTTGGACCTAGTAACATTTACGGATATGTCTCGACAGTTAGTAAGTCAGAACGGCATGCAGTCAATGTTACAAATGTACGATTGACAGTTCATTGCTAAAAGTGCTTTAAACTGACATTCAGTCACAGTCAGCCCATATACATTACAGCACCGTGAAATTATTTATTATACTCATAACCCAGTTTTTTTTTTTTTTTTAAGTAGGATGGGGTCAGAGTGCAGGATCAGCCATTGTACTGTACACGGCTCTCCTGGAGCAGACAGGGTTAAGGGCCTTGCTCAAGGGCCAGCAGCATCAACCAGGCAGAACTGGGGCTCGAACCATTGACCTTCAAGTTAAACAATAAATAAATATTCCTGTCTTGTCTTCGTGCATTAGAATTAACTCGTGTTTAATTTGTCAATAAGAGTTAACCAATAAGAGATGGGAAAAAAATGATTCGGTTACATACCACAATTCTTTTGTATGGCAATTCACATATCACCACTGACTCCGAAATCTTTTTTTTTTTTTTTTTCATATATGGTGAATAAATCGTGTGATTCCGCTATAATCCTACAGGGGGTACACTCTAAACTATTCACACATTGGCACTCAGCACAGCATCCTGTGTAGTAGGAACAAATTATTTGCTAAGATTCTTTAGAATTGCAACTTCTTCTTTGTCTTTCGGCTATTCGCTTTCAGGGGTCACCACGGCGAATCATCTGCCTCCATTGATCCTATCCATCCTTGTCACTCCCAGAGAGAACCTCAACAGCTACCTCCATCTCTGCCTCCTGTCTTTTCTTCAGTGCCGCTATCTCTAAGCCGTAGAGCATCGCTGGTCTCACCTCTGTCTTGTACTTCGTTCCTTTCATTCTTGCCGATTCTCTTTAGAATTGCATCAGAATCTTTCAATCATTCAAATCTTTAAATCGAAGCGGGTTAAAATTGGCAAATTAAATTGGCACCTACAGTGGATATCGTGATCACATTGTATCGGGCGTTCCCTGATGAAACCTAATTCTTGTAACCAATCATTTCGCGGAAGGCGGGATTTATCGACCTCATGCTCGGTCTCTGTCCTTAATATAATTGTGTTTATGTCTCAATGAAGCATGAAGGAAGCATGTCATAACCTATGCCTGAAAGACAGAAAGACATCGCTTTGACAAAGCCATCATCAAGCCGCGTGTCCCGTGCCTGAATAGGGCTGAAGAAACCTGATATGAGATTGTTTCTGTCTTTCTGACAAACTCTTTTGTATATACAATAACAACATCCTGTTTTGACATCAGAGTGTCACAAAATACAGGACCTTCCATCGAATCATGTGTTTCAGGGTGGACGTTTCCTTTAAGCTGTCTGTGTAGGGAAAATGAAAATCCATTAGACCTGTGGAACTAGGAAGAAAGGAAGAAGACGTCCTACATGACATCCTGTAGTGGTGGTATATATATATACTGTCGGAGGGTAGGATGATGGGGCGATTGGGGGCCGGAGTCTCGATCAAACGGCGTGATAGAGAAGTATAATTTATGAAAAATATATTACCTGATTAATGCATGAACCGACATGACTTATTCTTTAAACCTAATAATAATAATAATAATAATAATAATAATAATAATAATATAGACATGCTTGTTTAATGTTGCATGTTGCAGAAACATATATTTAAATATAAATATATAATTATAAAATATAAGAAGAAGAAGAAGAAGAATTTAAAATAATTTAATGAAGCATATAGTGGTGATAAGTGGTTTATCATCAACAACAAGCCTACTATATATTTTGTTTGTATATTATATAAAATAAAAGTATAAATCTGTGGTTGTTGTCCTTACCTTTCCTTTCCACTCCTGTGCTGTAAGATCTCCAGCCAGGTGTAGATCTGTGCTCTCTGCTCCTCCTCACACCACTCGTTATAGCACAAATATAAGATGCATAGAACTGCTCTATAAATCCTAATACAGTATAAAACAGRATATGAAAAAAAAAAAGAAAAAGAATCACTATATAGAGTCCAGAGATCCTGCTGTACAGTAAGCCTTACAGAGCTCGTGCGCCCGCGCGCCCTCAGTGTGCTGGATAAAGACTGGAGCGTATCGGCCATAGTAACCCGTGTTAGTATGGAATGGGCGGGGCTTTGGCCAATGGGCAGGGATAAAATTGTGTAGTCCAATCAGGATGCGTGTTGAGTCGGTAGTGGGCGGGTTTGGGGCGTTTTGTTGTCCAATTGTGCTCCCTGGTGACGGGAATAACCAGGAAGCCTATAAAAGTCTGGAGGTGATTTATTTCTTTCATAAAAATAATTTTTAAGAGCTTTTTTTTGTTTTGTTTTTCTGTTATGTAAAACTTTCATAGTATGTGTAGAGTATAAAGGTTTTTTTTCCCCTCTTCTTTCAATTATTAGTAACAAATGTGTTTGGTTATTTATTTATTTATTTATTTATTTATTTATTTGTTCATTTTTTATGCTCCTTTTTATAATTGTTATAATTTGATAATCATATGTGTTTAATGTGTTTGAGCGTTATTAAAGGATTGTATCACTCTGACGTGTATTTATTGATTAATAATAATAATATTTTATTAATATTTTTAAAAAAAATAAAGCGCTAGTCTACTACATATAATAATAATAATAATAATTATTATTATTATTATTATGTTTTTAACAATTGTAATAGATTTTAAATGTAATTGATTTAGGATTAGATGTTTTATCAGCAATATAAGCAATATACTATAATAAATACATATATGAAGAAGAAGAAGAAGAAGAAGATAACTAATATTAGAAGTAGTATTGTTAGTAGTAGTATAGTGAACGCAGGGGAAGTGGTTCTGTAATTATCCACTTAAATACAACAACATAAACAACAACTACAACAACAACACCACCAATAATAATAATCATAACTATTATTATTATAATAATTATAAATTAGGATTAGGATTATTACTCTCATTCACTCCTTTGCTCATCATCCATAGAGTTTTATCCTGTATACAGAGATAAGGAGACTTAGGACGCAAGGTGAGGTATACCCTGGACGACATGCCAATCCAGCACAGGGCTATTAACATAATTATTATTAGTAGTAGGAGTAGTAGAAGTAGTAGTAGTAATATTTCATTCATCTTCAGCAACCACTACTACAACAAGTCAATCCAACGCATGGTACACACACACACACACACACACGCACACACACACGCACACACACGCACACACACACACACACACACACACACACACACACACACACATCCATACACTTATTTTTCTAATTTAGAGTCAAACATTAATGTTGAATATATTTGAAAAGCTGGGGACCCTGAAGGGAACACAACTGCACACCGGGAACTCTACACTGACAGCAATATGAGCGAATGATCCAATGAGGGACCTGAATCAATGTGGATGTGAAAAATAATCCAATTATTCCTTGATTCAGGACTGGATGAAGAAGTCCAGAGGCTGCAGTCAGATCTGATCCAAGTCCTCCTATCTGGTCAGAGCTGAAACAAAAGCCTAAGAGTCCATGTATGTCCATGTATGTCAACAGTCTTATAGTTTATGGGTTAGGATTAGGGTTATAAAGGTCCAGCTTCACAGTTGAGATAGACTGAATTATACTGTTTCCATATCACTGCATGCGTATAACACTGATATCAGCACACAGCCTTTGACATTTCAGGTCTTGCTGTGATAAAGACCATCCCTACTCTTCACTAGAGTGAGCACTTAATATCAGAGCCCCAGCTGCTCTGTCAACTGTGAACTTCCCTTCTGGATAATTAGGAACAGCAGGGAGGAAACAGCAGGGCCTGGGGTGGACTATTTGGGATTATAGGGGTGAGGAAACAATGTTGAGAGTCACATGGTAAGATGACATTCAGAAGATGAAGGTGGGTCTCATTTATTAAGCTGGGTATGAAGGAATTTATCTGTATATCATGTATTCATCAACATTTAAAAAACCATGAGCTTTATGCTGACTGAAAAGAACAAAGACTGGCATACAGAAACAATATTGAACATAGAGTGGGTGTAAAATTATATATACATCAAAATGAATTTCATTAGTTCACGATCACTTTTTTTTTTAGAAATTGAATGCAATACTGTAGGCTTGACACTTTCTGGATATGTTCAGCTAAATAAAATTACACATGCCTTAAAACATCAATTACCTTCCATACTATTACTTAAAAAAAACTAATGTAGGTTTGTACAGAACTCTTGTCTTTTACTGTTTGCGTTGTGTTTTATTATAATACACAGACATACAGTGCATCAGTTCTGAAGCCCTCCACATCTGGATGGGTTGAATGATGAACCACTGAGCTGAAATAGTGTTTAGTTTATAATATGGTAAGGGTACAAATTAATATATTATTATTTTCATAACTTTTAAACATTGAAGACACAAGCTAATGCATTGAGGCTAGGTGTTTAAATTTGCAAGCCACAGGTCCTAGTCCATAGGTATCTCTTGCGCAGTAATTATTCTGTTATGGCTATGCGATAGCAAAGTTGTTGTCAAAAAAAAACTGTGTAGCCGAACCCTTAACATGTTGTAAGAATATAATGCTATTCTGTGAGGATGGACAAGGTGCTGTAATATGATCACACTTGTACTTATTTAGGATCCTATCAGTACAATGATTTTATTGTCTGAATTTCTCTTGTTGTCTCACTTGGTTTAAAATGCAATAGTGGACACGGTTATAAAAACAAATATCTGAAAGCCTAAATCATTGCATCGACACATTAATTCATGGCTATACATCAGGAAAAAAGAACCACAGTGTCACTGTTACAAAAGGAAATTTATTTCTAACTCTTTTTAAACTCTTTACATAAGCCTATTCTAGGTCCAGAGACAAAGCTGGGCTTATGTCTCACTGCTCTCTTTTCCAATGCTGCCCTCTAGTGATACTTAAAATAATGAAAAACATTTTATACCACCAGTTGAGTAAATTTGCTTCCCACCGCTGGAGCAGAGTGCACTCCACTACAAAAAAAACAAACAATCCTGCATTAATTTATCCATTTATTAATTCACTTATTCATTCCCTATACCACTTACACAATACAGAGTCTTGCTAGGCCTGGAGGAAACCCACCAAGCGCACAGATCTTTCAACTGAGATAGCTCAGTGGACTACGGTTTGGAAGGTTCCAGGTTCAAATCCCATGACTGCCAACTTGGCCTAGTTGGGCCTTTGAGCAAGGCCCTTAGCCCTATATATTTAAACGTTGGCCTCCTTTACTTGCATTGACATTGCTTTGAAGTGCATATTTTATCGCTTTAATTTCTCACAACGCAATGGCGAGAGAAACAGACCATAGGAAACTGTCAGCTGTCCTATATTTACTTTTGAGCCTGAGCAAATAGATGGTGTTTATAATATGGCGGTGATTCCTGAAAAAAGAAAAACAGCTGTCCCAGTCTCAATTCGATGTAGATTTATTAGATAGATTTCAGCCTACACAAGGGCAAACAACCAAAAACACAGTTTAAAACACACACAGTGTATTACCATCTGTTGCACCACAGTGCTGTTAAATTCTTGATTCTGACTGGCTAGAATTTTTCATTTCACTCAGCGTTAATAGTAGTGCAGCTGCAAATCAAGGGTTTTATAATCCATTACAGTTGGATTACATGGTTGCCTGCCATGTGAGATGGCAAGATTGCATCAGTAAGGGCAACAAGAAAATAACAAGGGAAAAAAAGAACAAGTTGTCAGCATGGAGAGCAATCTGCACTTTTTTGTTCCTTCTCTATAGGTCTGGAGACTTTGGGCATGAGCCCGGGTACACCCTGGACATGGAGCCAATCCACTGCATGGCAAACACATTTATTTACTTGCTAAAGGCAGTTTGGGATTGCCAATTAGCCCACTCTGAGTTTCTTTGGACTGGAGAACACGCAGACTCCATGCACACAGACCCAAGGCGGTTATAAGATCAGTAGTTAAAGAATAAAAATTTTGGTCGCCTTGCACCTTCATGGTCCGGGTTCGATTCCCGTCTCTGTGTACATGGAGTTTGCATGTTCTCCCCGTGCTTGGTGGGTTTCCTCCGGGTACTCCGGTTTCCTCCCACAGTCCAAAGAGATTCAGATTAGGCTAGTTGGAGTTCCCAACTTGTCCATAGTGTGTGAATGAGTGTGTAAGTGTGTGTGTGTATATGTGTGTACCCTGCCTTGTGCCCTAAGTCTCCTGGGATAGGCTCCAGTCCCCGTGACCCTGAATACAGGATTAAGCAGAATAGATGATGAAGAGTGAGTGAGTGTAATGTAATGACTGCTGTGGTATGAAGGGAATACAATACAATGTGATGTTATGGGAAAAAGAATTAACTTCCAGGATTGTATATCCAGCAGTGTGGCTGTAGTACTGTATGTACACATTACCCATGATGCTTTGCCTGGTAGTGATTACTGTAGATGTCATTTAGATGATGATTACATTCAGTTGTCTTTATTTAATTACACAGAGCTCATTTCATTACATTATCTAGGAGTGTTGTCGTGAATGAATTCTGCAAAGTGAATAAAACATGCAGCTTTCTTAACACTTTCCTGAACATTTCAGGGGTTTAATACCTCCTCAGTTTACGAAATGGAAGCCGAGTGCTTTCACAGCATTTCTGAAAAATCTGTAATTCAGCAAAAAGTTACATCAGCGTGTACGCCAGCGTAACATTGCTCACGACTTACATCATGCAGCCTCCGTGCATGTGTGTGTGTGTGTGTGTGTGTGCTTGCAGATCCTCCTAAGCTGAAAGAAGTCTTTGTCCTTTACTCTATATGCTACAATATATACGCACATATGAACAGGCTTCTGTGAAAACCTGCAACAAGTTAAATGTGAAACAGTTTAGTGTTGTTTTACAAAAGAGCGGCTTAGCTGGAAGGAGTCGGAGGATAGCAGTAGTTCAGGAGAATCAGCAGACTGCTGTGACTGTCTGTGTGTATCTATGCTATATGATGGAACAGAACAGACTTTGAGCCAATGAGCAGGAGGTTGTGAGTTTAATTCCCTGCCTTGCTGAGCTCGTGTGGGCCTTTGACTAAAGACACTTGACTCTAAACTGCTCCAGTTTATCCTGCCTCAGCTGTACTTTATTTTATAGAATAAGAAATAAAGAAAAAATAAGAATAAAAAAGGAAACATGAATAAGAATAATAAAATTATTGAATCAATAAATTTGCTTATTATTATTATTATTATTATTATTATTATTATTATTATTATTATTATTATTATTATTATTATTATTATTATTATTATAGCGAATTAAAGCAAGGAACAGACATTTAACATTTAACACACTACATTTTGCACCCAAAGAACTTTCTGCTTGTGACTGAACATGCATTACTACTTCAGTTCCATTTCAGCTCTATTTTATCGAGCAATTTTTGTACATATTGCAATTTTTTAAAAATTTACGGCTAAACGTTTTCTATACTTTTATATGTATATAATTTTTGTTATATTCTTATTTCACATTTTATATCCTTTTATTTGAATACTGTTTGTTTTTTTTCTTCTTCTTTTTTTAGGTCATGGGTGGTCTTGCAAGCATTTTACTGTATAACATACTGTGTATGACGGTGTATGGGACAAATAAAATTTGAATTAAAGTTTTAAAAGAAAGAAAAAAGGAAAAAGAAAGAAAGAAAGAAAGAAAGAAAGAAAGAAAGAAAAAAATTATAAAAAAAATAAAAAGAAGGAGAATAATCAAAGAATTTAATAAATTAATCATTCTCAAAAATAATCATATAACTATTAAAGTAAACTGAAGAAAGAAAGAAAGAAAACATGTATGCCATAAGCTGTGTTAAACTTTCTGCACAGTTTTTTTTACTTCTTCCCTGCGCTGTATGTTCAGCAGTAGGTGTGGTTTAACTGATGAAATCCTCACAGAAGTTTCTTTCTCCATATGTGTTTCCAGAATTTTCTCTGCCATCTGACCTCCCACGTCATCACTCACTGACTTGCACTCACACATTCACACACTCCTCTGCTGCTCTGAGGAGATAGAGGTTTCAGCTGTGCAGCATCGTTATAGGCTGGATGAGGAATTTCAGGGTTTACCGCCTGTAAGGACAGAAGCATTTACACCGGGGGAGGGAATTGGGGTGAGGGGGGGGGGTCGTAGTGGAATGGGTGGGTCTGTGTGCTGCTGGGGCTTTATTCAGGGGAGGGGTGGGGGCGGGGGGGGGGGGGGGGAATGGGGGTTGAATTGTGATGCACCAAATGTGTGTTTGCTCAGATGTGTTTGTGTCAGAGTCAGGAAGGTAAAGAATAGTAAAGGGGTCATCTTACAACGGGATTTTATGCTTGAGAGGGAAAAAATGCGAAAAAAAAAAAACATGGCAATTGACAAAATCTCACTATACAGTAATGTGTTGGTAGAAATTTATTGTGCTTAAGTTTGCATCCCCTAATGTTTCTATTTTGTGATCAAAAAGAATGTCAAGGTAAACGATTGTAAATGATAAATGATTTCATGGAAATGATTATTGCAACGCTGATAAATTGATAAATTGTAACCATAAGTACCATGTAATTCTATAATTAAACATGTATAACGAGGAAAAGAAATATACCAAAAACAATGTAAAACTAAGTATCAGGACAAAAAGAAAGAAGAGAATGCATCAAGATCTTTGCATTCTCTAAATAGTCTCCAAAAAGCTGCTCAGAAGATACAAAAGAGAATACCGAAAACATACATCCCAACCGGTCTTAGTGTATTATTCCATTTCATTCCATGAACATTAATAAACTAATCATCTTGCTCCAAAACTATGCACTTTAACATCCCCACTTTTTTTTTTCTAAAGCGTGCACAAACCTTTTCCACGACTAACTAGTCCACATCCTACATGTTTTTAAATGATATAAACACATGGCTTCCTATGTCCTGTGTAGCCTTCCTGTATATTGTATACAGTATGACTTAAAATAAAATATCCAGTTGAACCGACACAGTATGAGGCTCTGGAGCATCCGAGATAAATTTTTTTTTTAAGTGCAGGAAAGCATCGATGGCATCAGTATAAATCTAAAAATGTATCTCAAAATTAAAAGGCAGCTGTATGATGGTTGTTTTTGCTGCACCCCCACCCAGTGGATGTGGGAGCCTGAAGACGTGGCAGTCTGCACTCGGGGGTGGGGTTGCAAGCCCAAGCATGCGGTAAGAAGCTACCAGGATTACACCAGAAACCCAGAATCTGATTCACAAATCTAACAAATATTATTAAGGATATGTATGAGAAATCAGCAGTGATATTGTCATCACAGTGATATTCGTTTCCTCAGCATGACTTTATCCCTCACATTGGTGCAGAAAATGTCCAAAAGAAGCAAACAAGACAGAAATAAAACCCAATCTGCAAAAGAAGAACTTTAGTTTAGTGCGATAMACAAGGTGCATTAATATTTTTAAAAGAGTTTTTATGCATTTCAAGGCCACATCCTGACCTTATTACTGATTCCTTACTGTATGATGCAACGTTAAGAGTAGAAAATATGGAACTACAAAAAGTCTGAACATTTGGAAAAGTCTTTAGAGCTCACTTCCGAACTTCTGGTCACTCGATCCAGTGGGAGGTCCCAGCTTCAGCTTCCCAAAGAAATTCCAGACATCCTCATTTGAATAGTCCCACCACAAACTTTCCAGAACTTTCTTCTCAGCAGTATATAGACCTCCAGGAACCGCTAGTTTGCAGCACATCAGCGGGAGACCATCAGCATCAGACCAGACCAGACCAGAGCATCAGAGCAGCTGGAAAGACTTTAGGTAAGACTTGAGACTTTGTACAATAGGTCTAAGCTGAACTTACAACAAACGCTTTGCTTTTTGCTTTTGCTTGCTTTAAGACCAGAATGTGTCCCCCCCCTTCAATAACACTAAATGTGTATATAATCATAATGCATAGCAGATTAAAGGTTGGAGAGAAATTCTGCTAAATTTGTCTTGCTTTTACTGCACATTTGGATCTTTTTCTGCTTGCTAAGTGGGACAGGAAACCTTTTCTTTCCTTTAATAGTTGAGACAACCTTCTTAAAAATAAGTTATACATTTTGGAAATTTGAATAATTAAAGTTCCTTAAACGAGCGAGAAGTTGTGTGAAGGATAAAGTCAATATAAAGGATCAAAATCTGATCTAGACAAATTTGCAATTTAAAAGTCATTACAAAATTTTAAGTTGCATTTTAAAAACATACAAGTTTTTGAAAAATGTTTTTCCTTTCTACTAATCTGTGTTAAAACACTAAAAAACACTTTAATTTGTGTAAAGATTTCAATCAGATTGAAGGAAGCCAAAAGGGAGTGGTTCTGTGTTGATACTAAAATCACAGCACTTCCTCAGGAATCCTGTTACTGTTCCACTATGGCATCTCTGATTGGTCAGAAGTTTTTTCTTCCTTTCCCCCCCGAGACTCTCTAGCCAATAGGAGATGTCTACGTGTCCTTTCCTGTGTCTGCATGAAGTGCCAAGTTGGCATATAAGTTTGCATGGAGCAAAGGTTCATACAAAAAAACAAAAAAAACAATAATTATTAAAAATAACTGATTTCATTCAGCTTGCTCTGCTCAATCAACAATATTTGTGCACCTTTATTTTGTTCTGTAGATTACCAAACTGCACCTCTTGTCTTTCAGAATGAAAATCGAAATCTTTGACAACACTATGAAAACCTTTCAAGGTATTCCTGTCGGTGAACAAAAAMAAACAAACAAAAAAAAAACATACAAGGACATCAAGATATATGGCAATGGAAAGGCAGACTGCAGATGTAGCCTTAGGCAGTACTTGTGTTTCTTTTGTCTGCTAGTAGAGCATGCTGGGTCACGCCATTCACAACCTGGAAAGATATTAGCATTCTTAAGTCTTGCGACAATGATTTGACCTAAAATGGTGACCTGTTAAATATCAAATGAATTTCATATTTACATTTCAGTCTGGGCTTTTGCTGCTCCCTCATGCAGCACAAATGTCCTTGTTCCAAAGACAACCTTTATTATTTATTTATTTATATAAAAAAAAACATAAACACATATGGAGCTTTTAACAAACTGGGACAGAACAGAAACAGAGGCAAATAACACAAACATGTACTAAAGATAATTATTCTATATGTATATACAGTACTGTGCAAACGTCTGGAGTCACCCCTCACTTCTTTATATTAAAAGATATAAATCTATATATTCTGTAGATTCAATTAAAGAAATGGGAACAAAGGTTTTACAGGCCACAAAGTGCCTAAAGATACAGTTTAAAAATCGGTTCTTTATGTAACAACCTCAGCAGCAATTTCATTTACCCTCTCATCTGTTCCAACCACTCAGCATTCAGCATCACCAGTATACTAATCACCAGCCTGATAATTTATACCATCTGTATCTGTTTCTCACTGGTTCACACCTTAAGTTAGATTTTTTGAATCATGTTTGAATGATTCATAGGTCACTGTGTGGCATAAAAAACATTCCTCTGAAATTGCTCAAGTACAGGGACTGGGCTAAAACCAATAGCCAAAATATTCTTTCAGGAATCCGTGAGAACTATTCAAGACTGCATACAATTACCAGAAAATCTAGCTCTTTAGAAGCAAAATATTAAGAAATGAGGGGGTCCATGACTGTATATATTTTCACTACAAATAAAACAATCTAATATTCTTTTCTCCTTTCTTTTCCTCCAGCTTCACAAACTTGCCCGAGCATAAAGCAAGAATGTGGGTGACCAACCTCGTTACTCTGTGCCTTTTGGCCGTAGCCTCCTCAGCTGAGGAAAAGAAACTCAGCAGCCATGCGACTTCCCTGGCCGATACCAGCGGCCATCTCGCTTTCAACCTGTACCATACATTGGCTAAAGAAAAAGACCTGGACAACATCCTGTTCTCCCCTGTGGTGGTTGCATCCTCTCTAGGCTTGGTTGCCCTTGGAGGAAAATCCTCCACTGCCTCCCAGGTCAAAAGTGTTCTAAAGGCGAATGCGCTGAAAGATGAGCATCTGCATACGGGACTGTCCGAGCTCCTGAGCGAGGTCAGTGACCCCAACTCCCGCAACGTCACCTGGAAGATCAACAACAGGCTGTATGGCCCTAGTTCTGTCAGCTTTGCCGATGACTTTGTGAAAAACAGCAAGAAGCACTACAATTACGATCACTCCAAGATCAACTTCCGTGACAAGCGAAGTGCTATCAACTCCATCAATGAGTGGGCAACCAAGTCTACAGATGGCAAGCTGCCAGAAATCACCAAGGATGTGAAGAACACAGATGGTGCCATGATCGTCAATGCCATGTACTTTAAACGTAAGTGGACATTTAAAGCGCAGGCACGCCTTATAGTATCAAATCTGTTACGCTGTTCATATTTCTAAATTTGTTTGTGATCCCACAGCTCACTGGGATGAGAAGTTCCACCACAAGATGGTTGACAACCGTGGGTTCCTTGTGTCCCGCTCTTTTACCGTATCCGTCCAAATGATGCATCGCACAGGTAAGATCAAGAGCCATTTATCCCAAATGCCATATTGCAGTTCTATAATGGGTCATATGAGATCACCATCATATCTACAGCAAATGACCTGACATTTACTTTTGCAACTGTACAGGTCTTTATGGCTTCCATGAGGACAAAGAGAACAAACTGTATGTCCTTAGCATGCCTCTGGCCCACAAGAAATCCAGTGTGATTTTCATCATGCCCTACCATGTGGAGCCCCTGGAGAGGCTGGAGAAGCTTCTGACACAGGATCAGCTGAACACCTGGGTGAGCAAGTTGCAGGATACTGCGGTGGCCATTTCTCTGCCCAAAGTCATCATGGAAGTCAGCCACGATCTCCAGGTAGGCATTTTAATTTAGTTAGATTTACATTGGATGGTTTAATGGTGCAGTGGGTAGCATTGCCACCGTGTGGCTCTGCGGTCCCTGGTTCAGACTTGTGCTTGAATTATACTGAAATTAAATAAATGAAATTATGGTCATTAAGTGTGATTTTTTTTTTCTTTTTTCGCCCCAAAGAAACACCTTGGAGAACTTGGTCTCACAGAAGCAGTGGACAAGTCCAAGGCCGATCTGTCCAACATCTCGGGCAAGAAAGATCTCTATCTCTCAAATGTCTTCCACGCATCTGCATGGGAATGGGACACAGAGGGTAATCCATTTGACGCCAGCATCTTTGGCTCAGAAAAGCTCAGGAACCCCAGGTTGTTCTATGCTGACCATCCATTCATCTTCCTGGTTAAGGACAACCAGACTAACTCCATCCTCTACATCGGAAGATTGGTTCGACCAAAGGGTGACAAAATGAGAGATGAGTTGTAGTGTGAATATGCTGATAATAGTAGCATTTTTTTTATTGTTATTAATAATTTGTATTTTTTGTGGTATGACGATTACCTCATGAACACAATTCAGCAGGTTGTTAAAACTAAAAGCCACACTTTCCCAATCACATTTTCGAGCTGAACCAAACCTTGACAGTAACTAGAAAATGGCAATAGAATTCCACTCGAGAGATTAGATATTAAGGTTTATCCACAGGTTTGATATCAATTGGACTATGTGCCTTATCTAAGTCTAAATTGTCCATCAGAATAGATGCTATACTTATATTAAGTGCTAGCATTCATGTTTACCTGTGTGATTGTGATGCAATATTTAAGACTTTTTTCTAACTCTCCTGAGTTTATGTGACAGCTGTGTGGGTTCTTTGACTTATCTTTAATGTTTAAAGAGAAAAGGATTTTATACAAATGTTCTTCGAATGCTCATGTCAAACACTCCAGCTCAATCCAAGTTTGATTTCACTGCCTTGCCTTCTGCACTGATGCCCTTTTTAAAGCCATGACAGATGAGGTCAATTGTTATATTGTCATGTTTTAAATCATGCTTAATGTACAAATGTTTTGTGGTGCTCATTCATCTTCTTCTTCTTTTTCAAAATAAACTATTAGTAAAATAATTGACTTATTTCACGTTTTTCTTACACATCATCTTGCATACTGTAGCTCATCATATAATATTTACATATATGGGAAAAATATCTATATACAAGAACATTTCTTCAAATATAATATATGTGCCAAACATACAACCTGGTGGGATCCCTCTATGTAGACTTCAGTTTTTATCTAATTACTTAGGTATAAGTCATAAATGTGTTTGTGTCATAAATGTACTTCCCATTTGTAAACTATCAACAGTTCATTTCTAAAAAATAGTAAGGAATTACAAATTATCAAAGACAGTTTAAAGACAGTTTAAATTCCTAGCCAAATTAAGACAATTCATCACATGCCCATTTTCAGACTGCAGATGTATCTGTATAAGTGATGAGGCCACAACATGGCTCCATATCACCTTGTTTGGGCTGAGCCTGGCCAGGTTTTGTTGGTGTCCTGGTTACCAGATCCTTGTCTAGAGACACCTTACCAGGCCTGGTTCCTGGGGTTATCATGGTAACCCTATTCTGGGCAGGGTGCATACTTCTTATCACTCTTTGGGTCAACAGGTTTGGTCCTGAAAGAAGGCAGTTACAATGACAAGGTATTAATCGAAAAAAAAAGAGGAAAAACACAAGCAGGATTAAGAAGCAAATGATTTTACAGTACTGCAGATGTCTTAAATTCTAAATTCTTAAATAACTTTACATTAAAATATGAATAAGGAATCAGAATCCATCCCTTACATGAATCATGCATGTAGTACAAAGCACAAGACTCAGAAAAGGTCTCCTAGCAGCATTGTATACTGTACAATCATTCCTAGACATGTAGATCCCTATCTTCATGGACCAAATTCCACTCATGGCTGGGATGGGTATGTAGACAATGAAGTGTTATCTTATGCCTGAGGCTTGCAGTGCTTATCTCTCGCTCTCCCACCAGACCATGATGCAGGTTTTCCCAAAATCTATGCTAGCATAAGGGCCATCAACCAGCACATATTTGGTTGTGGAAAGTAAATAAGATGATTAGTGTGTTCCCCAACAAGGAATTAGGGCTACAAACTCAGAGTCCTGCTGAAGGGCAAGGTTAACAAGATTATGCTTCCATAACAATGAGATAGAAGCTAGTGTTATATACAAATAAAGGGACTGAAAATGAATGATTGTTGTTACCCAAGGACAATTGACAATCAGATTTTGAAGCCTTAGAAGTTTGCCTGATGTGACATGAAGAAAAATGTGTGATTATACCCATCAAGAGCATTGTTGAGAACAGTGACTCCTTGTGGTGTGCTGTGACATTGCAGGCATAGATCAAATTCCATTTAAAATGTTTTATTATCAGAATCAGAATCAGAATCAGATGAGTTTTATTGCCAAGTACGCTTGCACGTACAAGGAATTTGTTTTGGCGACAGAGCTCCAGGACAAGACAAATAACAAGACAAAACAGCACGACACAAAACAGGAAAAAATAAAAATAAAAAATAAAAAAATTACAACAAATTGAGTAGGATTAATTTTTGGGTTAACATCAGATGGAGTAGGGGTGTGAGATACTTACAAATAAGTTAAATAAATATCTGTGGTATTGCACAGTATATTGCACAGTGGTATTGCACATATATTTAATGCACAGTGAGAAGAATGTTTTAGCTGTTCATGAGGTAAATTGCCTGGGGAAAAAAAACTGTTCTCGTGCCTGACTGTTCTGGTGTTCGATGCTCTGTATCGTCGGACAGACGGCAAAAGTTCAAAGAGAAGGTGACTTGGGTGTGACTGTGGGTCCAGAATGATATTCCGAGCCATTTTCTTCACTCTGGATATATACAGTTCTTGTAGTGTGGGTAGGGGAGTGCCGATAATCCTTTCAGCAGTCCGAACCGTCCTTTGTAGTCTTCTGATGTCTGCTTTTGTAGCTGAGCCAAACCAGACAGTTATTGAAGTGCACAGGACGGATTCAATGACGGCTGAGTAGAACTGTGTGAGCAGCTCCTGTGGGAGGTTGAACTTCTTCAGCTGGCGAAGGAAATGCAACCTCTGATGGGCTTTTTTAACAATGGAGTCAATGTGAATGTCCCACTTCAGGTCCTGAGCGATGTTCGTGCCCAGGAACCGGAATGACTCCACTGCTGTCACAGTGCTGTTCATGATGTTGAGTCGGGGAAGTGCAGGTGGGTTTCTCCTGAAGTCCATGATCATCTCCACTGTCTTGAGCGTGTTCAGCTCCAGGTTGTTGTGACTGCACCAGACAGCCAGCTGCTCGACCTCCCTTCTGTATGCAGAATTATGTATTAATCCTACTCAATTTGTTGTAATTTTTTTATTTTTTATTTTTATTTTTTCCTGTTTTGTGTCGTGCTGTTTTGTCTTGTTATTTGTCTTGTCCTGGAGCTCTGTCGCCAAAACAAATTCCTTGTACGTGCAAGCGTACTTGGCAATAAAACTCATCTGATTCTGATTCTGATTCTGATAATAAAACATTTTAAATGGAATTTGATCTATGCCTGCAATGTCACAGCACACCACAAGGAGTCACTGTCCTCAAATATGCTCTTGATGAGTATAATCACACATTTTTCTTCATATATATAAAGTGGTACATATCTTGACCTTGTGATAGCAGACTCCGGAAAAAGGAGTGCATTATGAACATTCCTAAATGAAACAAAAAGATCTTCTCAGCCTTTATAACCTTTAAACAAAACCCAGTCAACATTTTAGTTAACAGGTAACCACATGACATGCTTATTATGTAGGCGGGTATAATGTTAATGTTTTTAATGTTATGGCTGATCGATGTATGCCTTAGGTTAAAAAAAAATCAGTATGATAACTTAGTAAAACACTGAAACTTATTAAAAGTTTTACTGTTGAAAGATGGTCTGGATGGCACTTCAGTCTTTGAGTCACCATCATAAATTAGGGCTCTACAGTTTTATCCACATCTATCTCCTTTATCTTTTTTTTCCCCAAATACTTTCATTAACTTATTTCCATCCATAAGCAGGCAATTATGACTAATTAACACCTTATGACTGGTGTAATGCACTGGTAGTGTACCATGATGTGTCTCTATCATGAGCTTTCCCGTATATATTTATGAGGTTTCATAAGATTTAATAGGACAAGCAACTAGGACAGCCTTATTGTATAAAAATATATGAATAAATCTAAAAATAATATAAATCTTATTACCAAACAACATTTTTGATGGAATGATCAGAGGAAAAAAACAAGACAAAAACAAAACAAATTAATTACAATAAAAAACAACAACCATCTGTTATTCCAGATGTTTTATTTGCACCTTGTTCTATGAAAAGCCAGGTAATTTTCTAGTTACATGGGTCGTTTTCTCCATCTTCTTTTCATAAATTTAAACAGAATACATCATCATTATCATCAACAACAACCAAAAATACAGTGATGTTAATTAATTAATAAGCATAAAACAGACTCTTAGGACAGTGAGATCTGGGTGATGACAGACAACAACCTGAGTGAAAACAGCCACTTGGTGGCTAAAAGCAAATGGCCGGTGCCTGCAGTTCATCCTGAGTGAGAACACACTCTCTGTGATCACCTGTTTCCTCATCTCTCATTTCATTAGTGTGCTGCCGGTTCTGCTGTGCTGGCCAGAGGCAGATTAGACAGACGAGGGTCAATCCTATTAAAGAGGTCTCTGTAAGCTGCAGCGATCACAGACGGATACAAACACACACACACTCCTGCAGGTCTCTGCTGTCCATGTTGTACTTTTCCTCCTGTGTCTTCCTAGATTCACATTCAGATTTTGGGCTTGTCCACTTGTCTGTTTGCCTTCCGGAAAATCGTCTTGATCTCTTCCGTCACCATTTCCTGCCAGTTATCCCTAAAATGTAAGAACATCACATTGAACATTATAGAGAGGAGTAAAGATGTTGGAACTTTTAGAAAACATCCCAATACATCAAGAGACATCTGTGTGATTTGGAGTAACAAAAATAAATAAATAAATAAATAAATAAATCCCTGCAATTATCCTGACTGTACAATAGTGCAAAAGTTTGCATCCCCTTGGTTGCTAGGTGAAAAAATACAACCATCTGTTATTCCAGATGTTTTATTTGCTCCTTGTTCTATGAAAAGCCAGGTAATTTTCTAGTTAGATGAGTCGTTTTTTTCCATCTTCTTTTCATAAATTGAAACAGAATACATATACTGTACTCTTATACTGTACAGCATATCTCAGGAAACTCAGGCCACAAAGTGGGATATACCCTGGACAGGGAATGTGCACACACTCAGACTCATTCAGAAGCTTTTGTAAATCTGTATGTCTTTTGAATGTAGGACGAGACCAGAGTATCCGGAGGAAACCCACCAAGCAAGTACATGGGTACAGTGCTAACCAGTATGCCACAATACCACCATTTAATATACCACGAAACCTAAATGAAACAGCAGCTGTGTCTAAATCTAAGCGCAAAAATGTGTATCACTATTTAACATCTCTTTGTGCTTAGTGACTTGAAAAAAAGTCCAGAAAGAATCTTTGACAGCATTTTTTTTTTACTTTTGATTTTTTTATTTATATGCTTAACTCCTTCTATATCTTGTAGTGTTTGTTCTTAGATTTTCATTGCACTTGTAATTTCTGGAACCAGAAATATCTTATGTTTAGAATAAAGATTACCAACAGTGAAAACCATAAGATTATTATTATTATTATTATTATTATTATTAATAATGAAGAAAATGTGAGTGGTGCTTGCCATGGCAAAACTCGGGCCTAGGGCATGGCTTGACAGGTTCACAATGAGAGACTGAGTGGTTACCTGAGTAAAATGAGCCCTCCCCCGTGTCTCTACGGCAATTAGATCCACAGTTAGGTTCAGTTTCAAAGTTCCTATGGAAGTTACCATTATATGTTAATGGAGCAAATTTGGGCACCTTTTGTGCCCCAGACTTATACCCTCAGCCGGAGTATGAGGGGTATGAGATTTTTACCAAATTTTGGCTCTGTCCTATGGGATTTCTGGGGTGGTAAATTGCCCCTCACCCACCCATTAGAAAAGTCATAGCACCTCGTTCCCAAATAAGCCGCACATCTTAACACCTTTTTCATGGGTCTACGACAAATGGTACGGGACTAGTTTTTTGTACTAGATTTTGTACGGAAGAAGAAAGGGAAAAAAAGGGAAAAATAATAATAAACCAGCGAAATATTAATAGTAGTGCTTCGCTTCACAAGCACCACTAATAATTAATAGTTTCCAATGATAATCACATTAATAAATACCATTTGGTATAATTTTTCATCATGCTGCTTGTCTATTCTTTGTTACAATACCTGCCAATTTTCAATGTTAGGGGACTCAAACTTTTGCACTTCACCAGATATGTCACATCAACACTACTATGCATGCACTCACTCTATTTAAAGAAATCAAACTAAAACTTGTACAAATGTATACACATGACCAAATGTAATACTAATGAACAGACATAGACAACGACAGCACTGATTTTGCAAATCTAATCATGCCGCCTTTAAAACCACACGTCACGATACAGGACGGCATGCGAGGCGCTACCTCCTTGCTTTCTGACTCAGAGAATCAAGCCTTTTTCTCAGCTTTCTTTTTCTTGTAAGCAGCAACGTCTTCAGGACTCAAACCATGGTTGTCCCTGGTACACAAAATTTTACCAGCCAATTCAGGGTAGGGGTGAAAGTAGGAAAAGATGAAGTTGTTTAATTCCAGGAAAAAAAAAAACAATCATCAGCGATAATAGTGTAGTTTTATACAACATATAAGTGTTTTTCTCAGTAAAACTCAGATTAGTGTTAAATGAAAGATGGATGAATCATTCTCTTACCCTGCTTTGATCTCAGGAGGCTTTGGTAAGGGCTTTGTAAAATCTGATTTCCCAACAAGCCAGTATGTTTCTTCAATTCCTTTACCCTAACACAAAATGCAGTAAAGAGGAGATTTAGGTCTAATGCACTTCTTTTTTATTTATTTAAATGTAATGTACCTAGGACACGTTGCTAATCAACCTTTCCAAATTAAAAAAAATGAAAACATACTACTGGTAATGCATGACACCGAAGCTGAAAGAACACACTCGATGGAAGTCAAAAGGATTTTACCTTTAGCTCTGTCTTTCCTCTAACTTCTATCTGGTAGCCCTCATTCAGTGACTGGAGAATCTTCACAGTGCTTATGTTCACATGAATTCTATAAGCTGCAAGAAAATCCGATCTGACAGTCAAATCCTGATTGTTCAGAGCACATCTATACAATATCATCTTCTTATACCACAGCAACTGGTCTGAAGGTGTTTTATACTGTAGCAGCTTTAACGGCAGTTCTGTAGACGGGTGCACAGGCTGTTAGTAAATGGATTAAAACATTATGTAACTAAGAATCAATGATATGGTGAAGATTTCTGTATTTATGGAAGGAGTCTCCAGTGTCAGTTAAGTTTCCAACCTATATGTTTTTGTCTTACCTTGATACTCAGGAAAGAAAAGAGAAAAGAGAAGCTGACTTCATTTTATTGCCACAGACCGTTACTGAGTCTAGACCTGACCAACTAAGGGCGTTTTCACACTGGTAACGTTCCGTTCCGTTCTGTACCCGAGCACGATTTCTCCCCCTCCCCAATCCCCCCGCAGGTCTGCGTTCACACTGTAATAGCGATTGTGATCCCGGGGACACTTGCGTATTTACACAACCGGAAACAGTAGGTGGCGGTAGAGAGGCAGCTGGTTTGTTTTTCGCGGGAAAAAAAAACTAAGAAAGAAGAAGAAACGCTACTCGGGTCATGAACTGTGAGACACTTGTTAATGCTCCGTGTGGATGGTTTTTTTTTATGACAAAAACAACGGCACTGTAAACAACATGCCTATTGACACATCTATCGCGCGACTCAGAGGGTGAAATGAACGCGCGCTGCACGGACACAGCACGAGGCACTGAGGAAATATCGTAGTTTTTATGTGTAGTGTCCGATTATCTTCGGATATTTTCGTCTGTCTAAATTTCTAGCAAATGCTATACTTCGGCATTACTTCACAGAGATTCTTCACTAGCCACGTTTGTTTGTGTACAGAGTCGAACTGGAACTACGTCACTTCCTCTTTTGAGCACGAGCGCGTACTTATGTCCCGCCTTCCGTTCTCGGGAAGGTATGAACCGTTCCAGAAACCACCTCTGCAATCGGTCCAGGGATTCGATCCTGAGCGCGGAACGGTTCGGAACGATTACATTCTCACAGACAAAAATCAACTGGTCCCGGGGCCAAGTGTACTCGGAATCGGATCCAGGACCGCAGTGTGAAAACGCCCTAAAGCAACCCCAGATCACAAGTCCAAAAAGAGCAAAATCTTATACGCACTAGCAGACTGATGACTTTTTTTATGATTAGTCTCACTAACACACAGCTGTTTAGCCCAAATTCAGTAAGGTAACCCTAACCCTAACCCAATTAGTGATGTTTTCCTTGCTTGATGCAGGCCCATACGTTGACCCATACGTTGAATAATGAAAACTCAAATAATTCATTCCACAGCCCCAAAAAATAAATTTCAGAAAAATAGTTAATACAATATATAAAGTAAAAATAAAACAAATTAACCTGTGTCGGTGTCAAAAAACTCAGCACTCGTAAACAAAAGCTTGTTTTTCAGGTCAAAATTTATTAAAAATCTTTACTCGTCTTGCGGAACACTCGTAAACCGAGTTACTCACAATCCGAGGTTCCACTGTATTATTCTTTAATACATTTAAATCCTGTAATACAAACTGCTGTGGTATGAGAGAATTAAAACACTTCGGGTCATGCTGTTATTAGAAAGTAATCAGCTGTCTGTGGTGACAGCACCTCTATAACAGCATGGTCAGAAATATTTATCCATGTAAAATTTGCATGTACAGTTATTTACAATAGATTTTTTTGGAGCTACTCACGCAATCCCGTAGATTCCATACGAGAGGCGGTGTTGACTGTATCACCAAAAAGGCAGTATCTAGGCATCGTCAGACCCACGACTCCAGCAACACATGACCCTATACAGAGACAATGCACTTCACACTGAAGAACACATACAGGGAACATCTTTGGTTTATTTCCCTGGTTAACATTTTAAGTCTCACCCTTGCTTCATTAGGTAATCTCATCTTTGTACCTAAAAGCTGCTTCTGTAATCATATTCAACTCATTCAGCTCATCTATGTTCTTTGTGTATTATTAACACAAAATCAATGGACTAAGGATGCTAGGATGATATTATATATAGGCAATTGAAGACCTCATGTATAAAGGGACAATTTGGGGGAAAAAATGCATTATTAATAATATTATTTGCTCCTATGAGCTACAGCACATCCAATATAAGTGTCGTGTTCCAAAGGATAGAAACAACAAATGTACTTTATGAGTTTGATCAGTATGTTGAATCAATGCAAATAAAAGTCCCTTTTGTCCAATGGAGAGAACACCTTCTGGTGGTTCTGTATACTGTATATAATACAGCCTCTGCAATTTACAAGGCCTCGACCTAGAGTTCAAGGAGATTGTAATTTCCTCACATCTTGACAACCTCCTATAAGAGACTGCAATGAACTGAATGGCTACAAACATTGACAGCCATTCAGGTTTAAACAATAGTTGCTTACCTGAGTGAATGCCTATTCTTATTCTGACTGGAACTTCTGGCATGTGACGCATTTTAAAAGATCCCACAGAGCTCAGGATGTTCAGGGACATGTTGGCAATTTCAGCTGCATGCTTATTTCCATTTCTCTTTGGCAGTCCTGAGGCCACCATGTAGGCATCTCCAATGGTTTCCACCTGCCAAGGAAAATTATTAAATATTATTCATATAAAGAAATTAATAGAGCAATAGAATAGAACCATTTGGTCAGATTTCCTAAGAAACATAGGGGAAGAGGTGAGGAACAACACAAAAACGTCAATGCTGGCCACAGAGAGGCACCAGAACACCCAGTGCACCACAGTCCACCATGCACAGGGCCCAGCAGGTAAAGAGCCCAATGTTGCCTCCAAACTCCTCAGATCACAATTTGATCTAGCACCCATGCAATGCGCCCGACAAACAAGTATGATCCAGGATGTCCCACCGCGCAAAGGAACTGCTGCATGCAGTCAGAGCCGCCCAGGTGCCACACGAAGGAAAGTAAACACTGTTGGGCGTTATTATTGGCATTGTAATGTTATGGTTAAACAGTGTGTAGACATTTGTTGAGCTTTCCTGTAAGTAACGTAGAACATAGATTAATGGCACTAGTAAACTATTGGCAGAGGTGGAAAATAACGAATGACATTTACTCACGTTACTGTAATTGAGTAGTGTTTTTGTGTACTTCTACTTTTTAAAGTAGTTTTTAAAATCTGTAATTTTATTTTTACTTAAATATGTTTTTTTTTGTAATTCGCTACATTTTAATTCATATTCGCTACTGAGTAAAACGAATGAATGAAAATGAAAAAAAAAAAAAAAAGAAAAAATATTATGCTTTGTATAAATGCTTCGTTGCGCGCGCGTGTGTGTCTCGTGTCCGGGTCGCGCGCGCGTGTGTGTCTCGTGTCCGGGTCGCGCGCCGCTCCAGACTCCACTCCAGGTTTTCTGACTGTTTCCCCACATCGGCATCTGCCTGACCTTCCACACGGCCGCTTCCGCCCTCAGAGTGACGTCATCAATCAGCGCGACCATATATAAACCGGAAAGAGACGCAGGAAAGAGATTGTGATTTTGCCGTTTTGATATTTGGTTGTGTTTTCTGGTTTTGAGTTTTCCCCCTTTGGTTTGGTTGGTCTTTGTATATATTTGTAGATAATGTCACTGTATGTTTGTGCACTCAGCAGTAGTAGCGGTGCGACTGCCATTTATTTTGAGAAGAGGAAATTTATTCACTGTTTTTGGTTTAGGGAGTCAGGGAAGGTACATGTATTTTTTTTTTTTTTTGCAGGTAATCTAGCTACTAAATATAAATACCATTTAGTTTATTATTTTGGCCTGGGTCCACCCTGAATCTGATCCTCCTCCTCCTGTTGTGTGTGTGTGTGTGTGTGTGTATTTTTTTTTAAAGCAATACAAACCTCATTATTTCATCAGTTAATGACTTGATTTAGTTCTTTCTGCCATATACCACCATTTCCATACAGTTTATAATAGAACTCTGAACCATTCTTTTGCTGTACGTCCCAACCTTAGACTGGAACGTAACGGCATATTTAAGTGACCACTTTGATTTTCAAGCACAAGAAAGACTTTATTATGCAAAGGTGTTTCTTCAGTTAAAAACAACTGGTTTGAGATTTATATCTGCTCATCTCTTTTTTAACTATGCTAGAATGCCTCATCCCACCCCTGCTGCTAAAAAAAAAAAAGCAACTAACTTTTATGCTGAGTAGATTTTTATGATGGTAACTTTACTTGTCCTTTAGTAAAATTTCACTGAAGTAACTGTACTTTTACTTGGGTAGAGAATTTTATTACTCTTTCCATCTCTGACTATTGTATGCAAACTTTTGGAAATTTGATTTCCTACCATGTATGTTGTCTTGACCTTGTATGTTACCATGTCATAGGTTCAAGATATTGAGTCTTTTTAGTGAGATTGCAAACTCATATATATGTGTGTGTGTGTGTGTGTGTGTAAATAAACATTATAAATGTAAAAAGCACAATTATTTTTGGTTGAATATTCCTGTAAAGGTGTACCTTCAATACTGTGCTTACCTTGTATACATCGTGGTTACACAACACTGCGTCGAATAGCGTATAGAGGTCATTGAGGAGATCCACAACCTCGATTGGATCGCTGAGTGAGGAGATTGTTGTGAAGCCCACTATGTCACTAAAGTAGATGGTAACCTGGTCAAAATACTCAGGCTCCACAGAAACACCTGTTTTCAACGCCTCAGCCACAGATCTGCAAGACGTTAGGCTTCGTGAATAAGACTAGAACATGAGATTTCATTATCGTTTAAAGCTATGGTGCAATTCATAAAAACTACCTAACCACTTTAAACGATTACTTCTAACCACACAAAAGAGTCTGCTTGTTATATATGGAACTTTGGTTCCATGAACTGGAGATAACTGTAGGGTGGTGAGAATCAACGTGTTTCCCTGAACGACTCTATGATCTCACCTTCAATCACTGCATGCAACCTTGTTTTTAAAAAAAATATATATTTTCCCCCAATTGTCTCTCCTAATTTAGTCGTATCCAATTTCCACCTGTCACATGCTTCCAGATTTAAGGCTACTACTCAGTCAGGAAGGGTAACACACTTAAAGGACAGCGTGTAGGACGGCTATACGCTCCTTCCACTTGAGTGAGCTTACAGATGCCCACAACTGGCTGTAGAGCTGTGATTGATATGAGAGCGCAAAGTGCTTCCCATCCCACCCCGCTGAGAGAGCTTGGCCAATTAGCTCTCTCCAGGCTCCTGGAGGCTACAGTATCACCCTGGAATCAAACTCACGATCTCCAGATGATAATGTGAGCATTTTTTTCCACCGCGCCATTCAGGAGCACATAGACACATTGATAACATCACATGCTCATGTTGATGTCTGAAGGATTTGTCTGTTTGGACTTCACTTAAAGCACTCGTCTCCACCCTGCACTACACCATGCTCCATCCGACCCTCCAGCACTCCTCGACTGGTCCCACCATCAAGGAAGACTTGCACCAAGACCCTTTATTGTTCTGGCACCTACTGTATGTGGTGGAATTAACTTCCTATAGATGTCTAAACAACCTAGATAATCTTCAAATAACGTCTAATACCTTATCCTTGGTAACGTAGTGAACCAGTATAAGGATGTATTTTTGACAAAGACTTCAGGGCACTTGTGTAAATTGCTGTGGATAAGGGCATCTGCTGAGAGTTTGCCATAAATGTAAACATTATAGTAGTAATGCCTTTGAAGGCAAAACTTAAAAAGTCTTATCGGGCAATTCTGCACAGCATTACTTTCTTGAGCGGTTTTAGTATCCAGGTACAGCAGGTTTGCATGTGGTTGTCACAATGCAGGGGTAGAATAGCACCAGCTATGTTCATGCACAAAATGTGAGATGAATATCTTTTTTCATTAAAATATTTAATACATTCTTACGGCGGAAGCATTTCAGCCAGGAGTTTCTCTGTCCGCTGTTTCTCTATTTCTAACTCCTCTGTCCTCTCCCTAATTAGATCTTCAAGGTTTGAGGAGTACTGCTCCAGCATGCGCAGCATAGAGTCTATGATGTTGGTCTTCTTGCCTTTGTTTATAAGCTTGAACTGTAAAAGAAATTTGCAATTGATTGGTAATATCTTAATCCAAAGCACATGAAAAGATTGAAACTGCCATCTACACAACAGGTCAGCGTACTAAGAGAAGAATACAGCAGGTCAGCTTTTCCCACATAATCTGGCAAATGTCCAGATTGGCTGGTAAATCACTTATATCCTCTGACATAGCACTTGTGTGAAGCCCAGACTGCTGACCATGTATTTACACTTCTATGAAGCACAGCAGCTCAATAAACTAATTAGAAGTAACAAAATGCAGTTCTGGCAATGTACCTGATCGAATATTTCATCAAAGGCTGGTCTCCTGTCAGGCTGTTCACTCCAACACTGTTTCATCAGCTGGATGCATTCTAGTGGTGCCTGGTCTGGAGCAACTGTAGGCCTGCACATGGGAGGAGGTTTCTTCACCTTTCTAATTATCTCTGAAGATAGTTCAAGATACAAGGGTAGAGGACTTGTTATGGTGGCCAACGGTTTTCTTGCAATTAAAATTTGTGATGTGTTTATTTTACTAACCTTCTGGAGGTAGTCCAAGCATGCAGTATGGAGCACCACGGACCACCACCTCTTGGAGTATTATGGCAAAGCTATATACATCACCTTTAAATGTCCCTCTGCGTGTGTTCTCATGGTCTCGGAGAAGTTCAGGAGCTGTCCAGAAGAGATCTGAGGAACAAGGGACGGCCGGAACGCATGCTTGTTGTCATGTGGTAGTTTTGGATATGGAGGTTGGAAATGATAAGAGCAAGGTCATACCTTCTGGTGCGTGCTTCTCCTTTGGAGCTTTCTGGGATTCAAGAAGCTCATTGAAACCGTAATCTGTGATTTTGAGCACAAATCGTCCATCCACCACACAGTTGCGTGACTTTAATCGGCCATGAGGGAACTCTCGATGGTGAAGGTATTTCATTCCCTGTTTGAAACAGGACAGAATCCGTAGACATTTTTTTATTTTACTATTAAATATCGTTAAACACATACTTAAACACATTTTTCTTTATTCATTTAACAAAGTCTAGACACCTTGATGAGGTCCAGAAGCAAGGAAGACTTAAACATCCAGTCTAGTTTGACATCATCGTTGCGCAGTAGGTCCTGTAAGCTTCCTCTGGAGCAATGCTCAGTGACCACGGCAAACATGCCACAGTCACAGAAAAACCCAAGAAATGGGTTAACGTTCTCATTCCTGAGATCTTTCATCTAAAGATGAAACAAATATAAATACTTTAAAAAGCTTAGCGATTAGCATGAACAGTTGTGCTGGCAATGTTTTAGATACCTTGGTAAATATTTTGGTGGTACTTTGCTTGACTTCCTTGAATTGTCCAGTCTCAAACTTCTTAAGCCAAACCCAGTCACCCTGTAAAAACCTTCATTATTAACTTTCTTAGAACGTTTGAGTGCATGTTATGTACAATGTTTTACCTCGTAGACGGCCACATTGGAGGTCTCATGAGTTGCTGTTGCCAAACTGTTTACTGAGTGTTCAGCCGACCTCACGCTCTTCTCATCAGCAGCACTTTTGGAGTCACTGAATTCCTCCAGGGTGATTTTCTGACATGGCACATGAAACGATACAGGTTGATGGAAAGATACAACATGGAGAACTTCAGTATATTAAGCTTATAATTGGCATGTGGTTTTCACTGAAAGCTAAGAATCAATTTGTTCTGAGGTGCTTTTGAGGTGCATTGATATTTTAGCTTTTTAGAATTCCATACATTATCTACAATGCTGGTCAACTTGCTCATGTTAATGCACTGGGATTTAGCCCTTGCTTTGTCTTTACATAAAGACAGCCATGAATCAGCAGGTTAAAAGCCAAAGTAAATCTTAGCTGTAACTCAGCAAACTACAGTGTGGCTAAACTGCATTCTGAGTCATTTGCACTTACCTCTACACTACTTTACAATGAATTTCATTTAATAATTTGACTTTGGTCTTCACTAGAAATGGCAAGAAGCTCTTGATAACAAACGAACCTGTCCTTCTGAACAAAATCTCAGCAACATTTCAGGTGGTTCTTTAAGAACAAACATTAAGAAGGTTCTAATGTAACCAAGAAATGAACCAATAAAACAAAAGATTCACACTGTACCCGTTTGCTTAGCTGGGGATTGATGAAACTTAGATCTTCAAGAGTAAGCAAGATCCTGTTGGGTCCTCTAACTAGTTGGAGTTGTTGGATTCGCCTCCTGCCAAAAGAAGACATGTGTAACTCACAGTCCTGTACCAGGACCTGTACTCGAAAAGCTGATATAGAGCTGATAGAGTTACCTTATAAGCAGACTTATTCCAATAGCACCAACAATGAAAAAGATGACAATTGCAAAAACTATGATCACATAGATTACATCCACACCTAGGATGAAAAGATGAAGGTTGGATGATCAACTCAAAGTAGGTCAGACACCATTTACAGGAGCAGAAAAAAAAAATCCATCTTCACAGTTAGACTACTGTATGAAAATGAGAAGATGAGAAAATGAACTTCTCCACATTTGGATCATAAGGAGCCTTTTGGTTTAGACATACACAACGATTTTAACACCTGATTTCTATCCTATGTACCGTACACTTCTTCAAGTACCTCCAGTGCAGATAGATTTAGGATTAAACCAACAGCTGGAATCAGCAGAAGGTGGGGAACCCCTGGGATAGTGAATGGACCTCCCCGCATAGCGCACCATGTTTGTGCCAAGATCCACCAAATAGCAAAGATACAAGTCGGTCCCCCAGCCATCCGAGTCCAAGATGACGTAATTGGTCTGTCCGTCACCCTCTGGGCCAATCTGGATGTTCTGATTAAAGCCAGGAAATGTCAGATTCCGTGTGTAGAATGCCAGGTTGGTTCCTGAGAACCACTGGCCAGTTCTCCTGGTGTTGTGCATGGCTTTGGCAAGAAGGTAAATGCCATTGTAGACTGTTCCAAAAAGGGGAGAAACCTGAAATTCAGAGGTATGAAGAACATAATGCAAAGGAAGTTTTCACATAATTGCTGTACCTGAAATCAAAGAGCTGTTCTTTAGTCGTCTACTGTAGGTCAGCATTAGATGCAAAAATAAGCTTAATCACAATTATATAAAGAATTGTTATAATTTTCCCTTTCTCTCACCTGCTGAGCATCCTGGGTAATGGTTAACTCCTGTTGTTCGTTGGCTTTATTAAAGGCCTCGTTGAAGGACATCAGATCTGATGCTACTGTAATAGTGAGCACAGCGTCATATGCTGTACGTAGCTTGGTGTTGTTCAGAATAGCAAAATAGGAGATATTGGTATAGGGCAGGCTGTAGAGTAGAGCGTCATATGGTATAAAGACATAGCTGCCACTTGTTAATCCCATGTCGTAGGCCTTTAGCAAGAAATTTAGCTGCTTTTCACCACCGATCAGCACCGAATGCATGCACATGATGATAACTGCGAAAAAAAAAACACATTAGAACTTTAGAAGAGCTTCATCAACATTCATCAGCAGGAGCATTTAAACATACAGAGACTTGGAGGAGTTTTGAGACGTGTATTAACGTAAGAATTAGAATTAAAGTAATAGTAAATATGAGACCTTTAAAGCGACCCTACCATAGTACTACATAGAATATTCATAATCATGGCATAAATATTTTGACTTATATCAAAACCTGTGAAATACATAAATGTTTTAATAAAAGCATTCGCTGTAAACCATTTGTACTCAKTCTTCCAACAGAAGAAAGAAAAGAGGAAGCAACTATCCGTATAAGCTGGCTACAATTCTTTGTTTTATCAATTCATTCATCTTCTATCATGCTTATCTTACACAATACGGACAATTTGATAATGCCAATTAACTCATCTTCATGTCTTTGGACTTTGGTAGAAATTGGGAGTACCCGGAGGAAACCCACCAAGCACCGGGAAACATGCCAACTCCATGCACACAGACTCGAGATGGGAATCAAATATGATAACCACTAAACCATTGTGGTGCCTTTTATATAGGACCCAAGCACTAGGGTTACTAGGGGACGTCATGGTGTGCAAAGAGCCCTCTTGTTCTTATATGAATTTTTTTTTTTGACATGCTCAAATAGTCATGACAATCAGCACACAGATTGGAATCTGGCCCCCTGAACCTCTCCACATGAGATTTTGCCATATAGCTCATCGCTTGCACATATACATGACATGTAAAACCCAGTACATAGTTAAATATTAATGGGCTGAACACCTTTTACTGTGCATGTCATGTGCTCTAAAAACAGGAAGTCGGTTATTTTGGGTTGTTTGCAAAATGCACCGAATGGAATTTGTTATACTCCTCGTAGGTGATTTATATGATCTTAACCAAATTGGGCCAATGTGATCCCAAGACATTGAGGATGCAGAATTGCAAGCGAATGTTTGATATCTCAAATGTTTCTTTTGGAGGGAGGCCTTAAAAACGTGGCTAAGAACTTAATTATATAGTTATCTATTATGTCATAAATACAAGGAACTTTCCAACGTACCTTAGACTGAAGAAGCTACTTGGATGAGTAGTGAAATGATTCTATTGAACTAAGAAGAAGTTCGGCTTGACATGACTTAATTTCCAGATAACCTCACCTGGTTGACTGAGTATCTTCACAGACATTATGTCATACTGGTATTTCCCCTTTAAATGCATGTGCCCATTGTGCCCGCTGTCCTTCTGGTGTGCCCGGCCGGTGATTGTACATGTGCTTGGGCTCGATCATCGCTGCTTTGCAACTATATATTTATCTTGAAGTGTATTTTTCCTTTTTATTATTCCTGATTTTCTACTTAATTCATACAGTCAAATAGAACTCACATGTGTCTAAGCCAGCAGATCTGTTCTTTTTAAACTGCTGCTTCTGAAGCATCATGAGGCTGGCTAACACACGCATAGAAAAACCCTATCCGCCCCCTTCTGAATGCATGAGCTTACAGATGCCCATGATTGGCTAGTATCATTGTGATGACAGCCAAATCTGGCCCGCATTACTCCCTGGACTCCTGACAGCAACGTCATCAACATGATTCGAAACTGCACCCGCTGACCACTTTTAATGCCAACAAAATTGACTGAAATATTGTTTATTAACAATATTATAAAGTACTATGTGTAGTATACTTAACAGGTTTAACAGGTTTTACAAAGTGTGTCTGTAAGCGTATTTCAGCAGGACTAAACTAACTGCCAATGGTTAATCATGACTCCTGTTCCAGATCCTCTGTTGGTGTTTATGCAGTCACACACATGTATGTAAAGTATCCAGCTTAAGCCCACTCATCAGACCAGAGACGAGCTTCAAGGCATAATATCAGCAAGAAGAGAGATTTCAGACTTTATTTATGCTCTCTGCTCTGATCAGCGAACGGGATGCATGGATTGTTTAAGAAAAATAAAGTCCGAGATAAAAAGATGTGTGTCATCAATTCAGAGTCCATGGGCAGGATTAGGAGTTTCTGCTTTATGGTTTCTCAGTAACATGCAGCTTTTGTCTTATTCATTTGAAGAAAAAAGAAGAGGCTGTTGATGGAAGATCTGTTCAAAGCTGCTGGAAAGGATAGACGTATCTCACAGATATTCCACACCATTACACATAAGAATAAATGGTTAGAAAGCATGGTGTGCAATTGTTTTTACTCAGTCATATTTCTGTAGCAGAATGAAATGCCACATGTTAATTAATTAACATTAAACTATACATAGCACTTTGATTAAGGCTGGTGTTCAGGGAGTTATATGACACTCATATAGTAACATACACCTGTGAAAAAATTCATAAAGTTTTTTTTTCCTATTGCCAAGAGCTTTAGTCCAGTGTTCATGTCCACTGAAGTCAGATAATGTCGAGTTATAACACCTTTCAGACTGATTAGAGCATAGGAGCATCATAAGAATTCCTTATGTCCAGTAAGATTTAAATATATTTGCAGCTTTTATGTAAACCTATGAACTCTAGAGACATGTAGACATGTGTGTGTGTGTGTGTGGAAACCATACAATGAATTTGGCATTACCTTTTATTTCCCCAGCATTTTGGATGTTTCTCAGCGTATTCTCCATGTCTGTGTCATTATTTCCAGTGGATGCAACAATGGCAATGGGAAGTCCTTGACTCCTGAGAGAGCTTGCTAATTTGCTAGCTGTATCGACCCATATATCCTCGTTAGAGGACACAATGCCGATGTTGGCCCAACTGAAATACTTCAGAACAGTATATAGCACTCGTGTAGGTGAGGGCAAGATCCGGGCGAACGTCGGATAGCTCTGAATTCGATCGAGCTCATAGTTGATGCAAGCCRAAGAAAAAATAGCTTTATCCCAGTTTTTGGCTAGGAGCGTCGCTGCGTTACAGTATCCAGGGTTTCCAGGTCCGACGAAAGCATCGGCTTCCTTCTCATAAGTCACAAACTTTATCAATGCTTTTGATGTTTCACACGGTTCTTGGAGAACCACAAAGTCCATTGTGCAACCCAGGTCCAAACTGGCATCCCTGTTTATTCTACTGATGGCCAACTTTGAGGCTACAGCAGGTAATGTTTTGGAATAGACAGGGTCGCAATTCCAAGGGCCGACGACCCCGACTTTAAAGATGAGGCATTGCACACAGCAGGGAAAAGTCAAAACGGCAAGAATCGTCCATAAGATGAAAAACGGTAGTGTTGAAAGGCTGTGCTTGCTTCTCAAGATGTTACACCATGAGCAGCTGGATAAGTCCAACAGTGCACCTTCAGAATGGAGAGGAAATTGTTGCATTGTCCTCTCTTTGTATCCGGTATGATTGGTGGATTTTACACGACCATTCTGGGGGCCAGACTAAAGTATAGCTGAAAACATAGGATAGGAATGTTTGTAGCTGTTTTTTTTTTGTCTGCTTATTTCATACACTTTGTGTACTAGATTTTTAGGAAACGATTAATAATATAATAAAAATTGGAAAAACAATGCCTGAACTTACCATTAGCAAAGTCCAAAAGTCATCAAGGTCATTTTCCTCCAAAGTTTGATTCAGAGTTTTAGACTTTTTTTGACCAGTTCTCATTTTTCTTTTCTTTCTCCAGCTCTACTCTGTGTGTTTTCCGAACACCAAAGCAGCACCATATAACTACCTCTCCAAACACAGCAGCAGAGAGAAACAACTTCAGCACCCAGGAGAGATCCTTAGTGCCTGCTGTTAGTAATGACGTACAGACGGTTTACACACCTCTGAAACACCAAACCCAGAAAACACCAGCCTTTTCTCATCTCGCCCGAGGCCTGCAGTCCGTCAACATCATTGTCCATTATTACAAGTCTTGAATGTTACCTTAGTCTCTTTTTCGATACTTCCTCCATCCTTATCATGCTGGGAACTTTGAAATGATATTATAGTTAGAATTGCATAAAAAATTGTGTTAATTTTCCTTTGGATATATTCACACTCTCAAGTCTTTGGATGTCATTCAGTTGAAGGCTTCTCAAAGTGACCCCGGGCTGTGACGTCACCAAGAGTCCCAGGTATAATCCATACTTGGTGAGGTGCAGAGTAAGAGGATTGGAGATGAAGCCTGCGTTTATGCTTCACAGGTTTCTTATTCACCAAGAGAGCAGTTTATTACATTTGAGTAATAAGTGGAAAATTATTTGCAATAAATTCTGAATAACTGGTTTTATGTTTGGATGCTAATGATGGAGGTTATTTGAGGTTTTCTCTTTTCATGGAAAACATTAAATAAGGATACTTTAATAATTAATGATAAAAATAAATCACCTATTAATTATTCTTACACTGCCTTTTGTCAATCCTTTTTAAAAATTATTTAAAACAAAAAATATATAAAACAGAGGTTGTTTTCATCTTATGCAACGTAATCATACAAACATGAAATCATGCAAACAAACAAACAAACAAACAAACAAACAAACAAACAAACAAACAAACCTAACCTGAAATAAATTGTGTGAAACTTAAGCACACACATACGGTACAGTATGTGGAAAAAATAATGATGTGTGGAAATATATGAGTCAGGTGAAGTAATCATTTGAAATTAAACAAATCATGTGGAAACATAAATCAGTCATGTGTCAAAATAGATCAAAATTAATCAAACATTTAAAAATAATAATGTGAAATTAAATGAATCATATGTGGAAATCAATGAGTTATGTGAAAGAATCACATGTGAAGGTAAATGAATCTCATATGAATACTAGTGAGTCATTTAAAACTAAATGAATATGTGAAAATGAAGTGAAAATAAATGAATCATTTGGAAATGTATGAGTCATTTAAAAAAAATCTAATTTGAAAATAAATGAATTTGTGAAAGCAACGTAAAAAGAAATGAAGCAATGTGGAAATAAATGAGTCATGTGAAAGAAAAACATGTGAAAGTAAAGGAATATGTACAAACAATGTGAAAACTGTAAACTGCATGAATCATACATGGAAAAAACCTTTGTATCAATAAGAATCATCAATATGAAAATGAATGAAGCACATGAACTGTAAACAAACTGTATGCATTAACAAACAAGTCACATGAGAGTAAATGAATCATATGTGGTACTGCATGAATCATTTGAAAGAATCATGTTCAAATTAATGAATCAAACAAACAAACCAAAATGTTATGAATAATGCATTGAAATGAATGAGTCATGAAAAAGAATGTGAAATATAAATATATAAATATGTGAAAAAAAATTATGAATCATTAGAAAAAAAAATAATGATACATGTTAAAGAACCACAGGTAAATTAAATAAAGTGAAAGTAAAAATAAATCTTTTGAAAGTAAAGTAATATTATGAAATCACTTACAACAATAATGAAGCTGAAATCATTTATTAATGTGAAAGAATCACATGTGAAAAAAGTTAATACAATCACATGGGGAATTAAACAAATCATGGACATGGAAAAAAAAAAAAATTTAAAGTTAAAAAATCATGCAATATATTAAAAAGATGTGAACCTGTGCAACTGAATGAATCATGCGTAAAGACAAATAAGCGAACAAACAAGGAAAACACGTGTCCTGCATGTCAAATATACATTTCAAACGTGAACCAGGTGATCCCTGAGATGTCCACGGCGTCCAGGGGTGAACCATTCTGCTCTTAATTGAACACGTTATCTCTAGGTTGATGTTTTGTTTTAAGGATGTATAAAGGATGTGTAATGTGGTTGGTGCTCTCTCTGCTCTGTGCTAACAGTAATTGGGCTTCTGCTTTGCCACAACAGTTCAATTGAATTAGTGCAAACGCATGTTGGGAATAATTAAAGTTAACGAGGGGCCACTCTCTGGAGCCGTCCCCGGAGTTCTGGCACATTTGCGTGCGTCAGTTAAACGCCAGTGATTTGAGAAGTCTCCGAGCTCATTTACACAGACAAGACCAGCAGACTGCTATTAGATTGGAAAAGTTTAGCTCACGTTTGGGAAGTACAAGTGCACACCATCACGGAACTGTTCAGATCAAAAACAAATTTAACCCTTTAAACTCTGGGACTATTATTCGGTTTTTGTATTTTAAAGCATATCTTTAAAATGTATCTGCAGTTACACTGGTAAGGAAATATGTAGTAATCACCTGCTGCCAGGTCGCATGAGTTATTCTTTATTTAGTTTTCTCCATAAAGACATTTCTATGCATTCGATTTTTCATTTTTACATGATCTTTTGCTAAAAGGGGGGGACGTGCAACATTTTTATCGTCTTGTTATTTATTTATCCCCCCCCCTCCCAAATGTTGTCCCTAATTTAGTGGCGTCCAATTCCTCCCCGTCACTAGGGGGCGCTCCCACATTAAGGCTACTACTCCCACTCAGTAGGGGGGCCGAAGACTATCACGTGTTTCCTCCGAACCATGTGACGACGGCCGACCGCATCTTTTCGAACTGCTCGCTCACGCACCGTTGGCGGCGGCGTAACACACTCGGAGGACAGCGCTATCCGATCCTTCCGCTTACGTGAGCTCACAGACGCCCCTGATTGGCTGTAGAGCCGTGATTAATGTGGGAGCACTAAGTACCTCTCATCCCGCCCCTCTGAGAGAGCTCGGCCAATCAGCTCTCTCTAGACCTCCAGCTGCGAGAGGTTACAGCATCACCCGGGAATCGAACTCGCGGATGATAGGACTAGCGCTTTACCACTGCGCCACTCGGAGGCCTATTTTTTTTTTTTTTGATGATCTTTTATCATCTTTTCAATAAAATCCAATCCATATTTTTAATGTTCTCCATCCATCTAAAGGTTTTGTTGTGTATTCTGTGATAGTTTTCAGTTCATCACCTTTGTAAAGTCTGATTAGTGATGTTCCTGTAATCAGTCACGCCATTTTCTGGCTTCTCACATCAACCAGGAATTTTCACCTGTGGCTGACTGCACATTTTTGTTGTTGCTTTTTCTGCCATTCTGAGTAAAACATGAAAATCTCAGGAGATTTACAGTTTCTGGCATACTTACATAGATCTGTCTGGTACTAACCATCCATACCATGGGTAAAGTCCAACCTTCGTCATTCTTCCTTCATTCTATACTTTGACATGAATGTTAACTAAGGCACTTGAACTGAACAGCTGGATGGTTGTGTTGAGTCATGGACTCCAAGATGTACTGTGGTGCCAAGATGTTAGCAGCAGCCCTCTACTGATCAGACTACAGATGCTCCATCGGCTTGAAATCTGGAGAATTTGGAATGCCCTTGAGTCAGACCTTGAACTCTTATCTTTATATAACTTACTAGGTATCAAAATAACATCCATATACAGAGCAGATGTCCTAGAAGAACATTTCCCAGAGCATCACACTGCTTTAACTAGCTTGCTTTCTTCCCATAGTGCATTCTGGTGCCATCTCTTTCCCAGACACACACACACACACACACACACACACACACACACACACACACACACACACACACACACACCCACACACACATACACAAATCAGGCCTTCTGAATGATGTACAAGACAACATGATTCACCAAACCAGGTCAGCTTCTTCAACAGGCCCATGTTCCAGTTCTCGTGCTCACATGCTCGTTGTAGGTGCTTTGGGTGGGGGACGCAGGTCAGCACGGGGAACCTGATCAGTATGCAGGGCACATCAATGAGCCTTGGCCATCGATCACCCTTTCAGTGGTTCACTGGTTGTCTTTCCTCAGATCATGTTCAGGTGGTACTTTTAATAAATATATTTTTTTCTTGTGACATAATTTACAGTTATTTTATTTACATTATTAAATTTTTACACAATTTTTCAACGTTATCTCACTCCCCCCCCCCCTACACAGGCTAATTTTTCACATCGTCAGATCCTCTTGATCCCCAACATCAAGTGAATTTCTGTAAGAGTCTATTTTTTCCTGAGTGAGAGAGAGAGAGAGAGAGAGAGAGAGAGAGAGAGAGTCTGTATGTGTTAGATAATTCAGCAGGAAAGCGATGTCTCCTTTGCATTGACCCCATATTCAATAAGCCTCTGAGCCTCTTAGACGTTACGCCTCGACGACCTGGGACCAGAAATAGTGTCTGAGATCTGCACGCTCAGCATCCACTGGGAATGAGGGCGCCATGACAGCTACACGCTATTCACAATCAATCTCTAAGATGCAACATGATAATAATGTTTAATATGGCTTAATATAGTATATTTCCGTTTGTATATTTTAATAACAATAATATTATTACTAGATGTTTACTAAGACTATTGTTGTTTTGTAATGCTGTTATGTTTATAGTATGCAGTATTACTTTCAGCAATATCAGATTTGTCTGTGTGTGTGTGTGTGTGTGTGTGTGTGTGTTTGTGCTCATCACACTGTTTTCAGCTTACCTGTTTCCTCTATTGCCACCTAGTGGATGCAAAGACTCATCACATCACTCTTAAAAAAAAAAAAAAAAAAAAAATATATATATATATATATATATCAATGGCATTTATTTTACACACCACAATCCATTTTAGAGTAAAACCCAGAAAAATCCAAGTCAGAAAAAATACATTTCAGGCTGTTATTATGGGACAATAATCGGTATCAGGTTGGTGTAGGGAAGGAAAGATACTGTCATCACAAAGTAACTGCTTTCATTTACTGTTATAATTTTCCTATAAATGCATGTGCTGAAGTCTGCATAAACATATTTATTAAAATTTATTAAAGAACAAATATTTTTCTTCCCATAATTAGTTACACATAATGTTGTGGGGCATGGCAATAAACAGTGCTCTCCTTGCCAGGCTGTTTTTTTCAAACAAACAAACAAACAAACAAACAAACAAACAAACAAACATACATTGCTTGTTTGCTTGCTTGCTTGCTTAACACTACTACTACTACTACTAATAATAATAATGAGAATAATAATATGCAACTTTTACTGTAATACCAAGGAAACTTTTTTGTACCTCTTAAATGAAGCTTTACCTTAGAAAAGTCTGTAAAATTTTGAATTTAGATGAACAAAAGTATATAATTTAATTTAAAATTGTGTCTCTGTATGTGTTGTAAATCATTTTAAAGGTACACTATCTCCACATTTAAGTTAAGTCTTTATTTGTCACATATACATTACTGCACAGTGAAATCCTTACTTCACACATCCCAGTGTAACTGGGGTCAGAGCGCAGGGTCAGCCATGATACAGCACCCCTAGAGCAGATAGGGTTAAGGGCCTTGTTCAAGGGCCCAACAGTGGCAACCTGGTGGAGCTGGGACTCGATCCCCCAACCTTCCAATCAGTAACTCGGTGCCTTAAACCTCTGAGACACCACTGCCCCATGTTTCTAATTTAATGATAATATAATAATGCTTAACAGTGTCACCCATGTACAAGGGAAGGTGGAATTTAGGAGATTTTATATTTCACAGAGTGGAAGTAAAATATAAATTAAAATAATTTTGTACTTGTGTGCTTTAAATAAATATATAAAAAAAGATATTATAAGATATATATCATTATATTAATGTCAATTTAACTAGTCCTAACTCAATTCCAGTTAGATTTTATAAAATGTAACTAAAACTTTTTATTCAGTTATTTCACTTTTATTGTTTGGTAACAACTACTAACTAATACGACTTATTACTTTGTTAGATAACAGTAATTCCTTGTTATTCTCAGTGAAACATGAGCAGTGGTTTTCAATCCCTGATCCTGGAGGTTCACACATTGTACATTAAAGTAACTACCTACATTTTAAAGACATTATTATAAAACTAATATTAGCTGATGTTTTGCCTCATGAAGTGTATTAGTGTCAAGGACAGTGATCTATTAAAAAAGCAAAGTAACTAGTTATTTACAGTACTGTGCAAAAGTCCTGGGAACGTCCAAACAAAAGCCATATGCAGTGATGCTTTTGAAAACATTTCTACATCAAAGGAAACTTCTGTAAAAAAACACTAAGTAATGACATAAACAATAAACTGTCAACTGCTTGAACATAAGCGGTAGTGTTCGATACAGATGTGTGCAGTATTCTAAGAAAACAGCTGTTAGGTTTTACTGAGCATGCTGGAGAATATGAGTTCTTTTGGTAACTTCGTCACACTCGCTCCTTTACTATTTTCATGCAAAAATCAGGAGTCGACATTAATGATTTTTTTTTCCCATCTGAAAACTGGTCTGTCATGTAATATGTCGCTTTCTTTACAGGCATGCAAATATTCTTCTGTAATGTTATTTATTCATTAATTGTAGTGTATCTCTGTAGGGAATGGTCTTGTACATAATAATCCAGACATAATAAACTTACATAACACAATTTGTACTACAGATAATATGGCGCCTAAGACTTTTGCCCAGCACTGTATAT
>QMIH01001223.1:245169-270654 GCA_003987875.1 Clarias batrachus
TATATATAAAAATATAAAATTGTTATTACAGTAGCAAGGAAAGATTTTCTGAAAATCATGACTTTACAACACTTAAACGTATTTAAACATTTACACTGAAAATGTTAGGTCTAAATGATTAGAGATAATATTCAACACTCACAAGCAACGACGCTGCATAAAATATAATATTAAAATAAAGTGTGCCACTGAGTGGCAGCCAGAGGAAACAGGTGTGTTTGGCAATCATTTCAGTGCAGGTGGGTTTTCTCAGAGTTCTCCGGTTGTCCAAATACATGAAATGAAGATTAGATGAATTGCCGTTCCCAAATTGCCTGTAGTGAACGTGTGTGTGTGTGTGTGTGTGTGTGTGTGTGTGTGTGTGTGTGTGTGTGTGTGTGTGTGTGTGCCCTGTGATGGATTGTGTACCCAAAGTGTCCTAGGATAGGTTCCAGGTCCCCTGCGACCCTGCATACAGGATGTAAGTGTTCTAGGAGATGAATGGATGAATGAATTAATATATTTTTAAATATAATTTGATCATCATCAATATTAGCATTATTAGTAAGTAGCGTGAGACTCACACCAGATTAAAACAAAATATGAAAAACAGAAAATGCTGCCTGGAAAAGTATTTAAACACTTTATTGTTGTTTATAATAAACAAACAATCAAACAAACAAACAAACAAATAAATAAATAAATAACAATAACGTGATGAATAAAGTAAACTGAATAAAATTAGGCCTAGAACTATCATCACATCTCTCCTCGACCTGACCGTAAGTTTATGCTAACTCAAACAACCACACTTTACATCTATGGCGAGCAGGAAAGCATCCCGGACTATACAAGACGTCTGACCTTGAGGTAGATGAACTGAACCAGCAGACATCCACTAAACCTGGCCAGGAGAGGATTGGAAAAAGGCCTGGAGATGTTTGCCGATTGGATGATTGCACAGACAAACAGAAGCACAATAATGAACTAATAAAAGTTTATTAGTTTATTAGTGGTGGCTGTATCATCGTCGCCAGTCAATTCATAAAGAAAGCTTTACGTAGACAGCAGCTGTGCTACAGATGTTTTGGGACACCTTTAATAGGAGGCTTGGCACTCGAGGCAAGCTTGCATCACCAGCAGCATCATCATCATCCTTCAGCAGACCGGGGCACATTTTATAGCAGTAAGCCGTAATGAATGCGATCGCTCCACGTAGGAGAGCATTAAACATCGTGAAAGTATCCATTATATCAATAAGTACAGAATAAAAGGGAGTGCCGAGCTCAAGGCAAGAGGCATCATTAAAGACCTCAGCAGACCTCAGCACATTTTTGTAAGTAAGCACATCTTCACCCCCTGAAGCCACAGATCAGATCCATACATCAGCAACCTTGCGCTCGATGAGAATAAACGGCCACCATACTGGGCTGACAATGTTGCATAGTTAATGGAGAAAACATGGAAATGTCAGCAAGCGTGCACTAATGTGAAAAGGATGTGACTGAACTGCATTCGGGTTCAATCGGGGACTAAGAAGGCCAGTGTAGTTCCAAGAGCGGCCACAAGAGGACAGAGTCGTCATGTTCGTGTGGAATTGTACACCAAGGAATAGATTTTTAGGTTTTATATCCGAAGGAAAGAGGATGGTCACTTCACTTTTGCAAGGGTGAAAGATTTTGTGCTAAATCTGTAGCAACAATGAAACTCTAGAGACTAGTTTCATGGAATTCATGTTGCTAGCATGAGCCAGTCCTAAATCGGTTGAATTTGCAATCATCAGTAAGACCAGGCATCCATGGCCAGGGGTGAAAAGGGTACTTAAGAAAGACGTACACTGCCAAGCTGGTTCCCGCCAAGAAGTTTGACAGTAACTTCCTGGTTTCTAAGTAAACAACAAGCTTTGTTATTAGTAGCTTTTGCTACATACGAAATGAACTTCATTTTAGATAACCTTGATGCGAAGAAGCAAAATGCTATGTAACTAGATGTTTTTGCACATGTATGATTTCCATCCATCCATCCATCCATCCATCCATCCATCCATCCATCCATCCATCCATCTAGGAACCTCTAGGTCCAACTAGGGACCGTGGAGACCAATGACGACCATTCACACATACATTCACACAATATGGGCAATTTGTCTAATCTGCATGTCTTTGAACTGTGGGAGGAAACTGGGGGACCTGAAGAAGACCACCAAGCACGGGGAGAACATGCAAACTCCATGCACGCAGACCCCCGAGGCCGGGAATCGAACCCAGACACTAGAGGTGCGACCGCCATCATTTTTATATCAACCACATTTGGTCCCAGTTCAGTGAGAAAATTGTGACTGGGTTCTGACATAGCATGCTTTATCTAATGCCGCTGTAGCTAACTGTTTTTGTAGAAACGTCTTAAAATGTGCTGTAGGAATGAGGAGCGTGCTTGTGTTAATATTAGCGAACGAAAGATAAGCAGGCAGTCAGACCAATCAATAAGGATGAGCAAAGAGGCTAAACTCTAAATTAGCATTAGTCTGTGGACCATTTCTACTTACTGGCCACAATTTCTTTCATCTGATCACTCATTCAGGGTTCGATTCCCACTTTTTGATTTGTGTGCATGGAGTTTGCATGTTCTTCCCCGGACTTGGTGGCTTTCCTCCGGGTACTCCGGTTTCCTCCACACATTCCAAAGACATGCAGATTAGGCTAACTGACATTTCTGAAATAGCCCGTAGTGTGTGAATGAGTGTTTGTGTCTTGCCAAGTATTGGCACCTCGCCCAGGGTGTACCCTACCTCGTTCCCTAAGTTTAATTGGATATGCCCAATCCCCTTGACCCTCTATACAGGATAAAGAGATACAGATGATGAGTGTGTGAGTGTAAATGAGTGTGTATATGTGTAGCCCACCCAGTGCGTTTGAGAGAGAGAGGAAACTTCTTAGACGTCGTCATTTGGTAGTCCATAGTTTTATACTTCACACATGCAAACGCACATATGCACACATATTGTATAATCTAGTTTACAGAAAGAGAAAGTATAAAGAAAGCTGGACTAAAAGCCTCTCTCTATCTATCTCTCTCTCTCTCTCTCTCTCAAGTTCATGGAGTCTTTCTAATAGACTAATGGTATAGAGCCCCGAGGGCGGGTGAGTCTCCGGATGCTTCATTGTCTCGGCATGGTCGGGGCCGAATGATTGCTGCGTGTTTCGTGCACTGCATGTCCTTCTGTCTGCATTGTTCCTCTGCAGGTCTTCTACTTCCTTTTGCTTTCATCAGCATGAATGTCCTCAAGGACAGCTGTCCATACCAATAGCTGCTTTTCATTTCAGAGGTCAGTACACAAAACCCTGAGCATTTAGAGATGCAATTTCAGCCTGACTCTTGTCCCTTTCCCCTGTCATCACTGTGATATTATATGGTTTCTGAAATACTCTTCTCCTCCTCTCTCTCTCTCTCTCTCTCTCTCTCTCTCTGCTCTGCATTCACTCTGTCTCCATCCTGACATATCTCTGTTTGGAAGATGACCGAGTGCGGTCTCCCTTTGCTGAAGCAGCTCAGCCTCTGAACTGAACTGAAGATATGACCAGTGAAGAGTAAATGGCTTTTCAAGTATTCTCCTCCCTGTCTCTTCGCTATTCAGCTGTAAAAGGCTGTCCACTCCGGACCTTTGAATTATACATTATTCCATTAGGACTGCAGCAGGGAAACGGTATCTCTGCAGCTTTAATGGAACGCTGGGTTTTTATGATTCTTGGAAACGTTTTTATTTATTCATTTATGCCACTATTTTTCGACACATCGGATCTCCTCGCTCTAAAACAGAAACACAGCCAGACATGGAATTGTCTGAATTGTCCTCATGTCAAATATCTTGATTTATACTGAATCTCAAACAGGACCCATTTTCAGTTCCAGTGCAAAGTCTAAAATGAGTTTACTTTATCTTTTCTCTTTTTATTTTCTCTTTTGTTGACATTTTCTAATAAGAAAAGGCTCACCCCGTCAGATAGACTGTACATTTACTACACCCTCTTAGGGCTGTGTTTAAACATTTTTATCATCAATTGCGTTATTATTATTATTATTATTATTATTATTATTATTATTATTATAATAATTATTATTACATTTTAGTTATCCCCCTGTGACCTCGCACTTCCTGGGTCGAGGATTCGATTTTGGTTTCTGGTCTGTGTGTGTGGAGTTTACTTAGTGGGTTTCCTCCGTGTACTCCAGTTTCCTATCCACAGTCCAAAGACATGCAGATTAGACCGATTGGGGTTCCCAAATTGCCCATAGTGGTTGTGTGAGTGTGTGTTTGTGTGCATTGTGATCATTTGGCACCGTGTCCAGGTTGTACCCCACCTCGTCTCCAGATTCACCCAGGTTAGGCTCCAGTTTCCCGTGACCCTGTACACTGGATAAGCGGCATAGACAATGAATTAATTTCTCAAAATAGCATAAAAAATTGTAAAGCATAATAAAACAGCCTATGTACCATGTACACATTATTATTAAGTCAGTTTAGCATCCTGGAGCTTCATTCATTTGTGTAAACAGTTAGCTGTCGCTTTTTCCTTATGCCGTTCACATCGTCATAAAATCTGTCAAACTCGAAGGAACAAACTACTACACATACATACATTTATTTGATCTGAACCCTGCTGTCAGGGGATACCACCAGAGGGCGCCAAAGCACCCACAGACTCCATTTTGTGTTCTGTTTTCATTTGTAGTTTTGGTGGACTCAAATCCCCATAATGCACCTCAGTCAGGTGATGTGGCGCTCACCTGGACTGAGGTGCTCACCTGGACTGAGGTTGCTCATTAGTGTTTGTTATAAATGTTCCTGTGTTCAGTTTGTGTTGGTCTTGCATCTCTTTGTCTAGGGCTACTGTTTGTTCTGGTATGTTGTTTGACTCTGTGTTCTCCTGACTCTGTGTTCCTAGCTCGGTGTTCTCCTTGGCTCCATGTTCTCCTGGTTCTGGGTTCTCCTGGTTTGTCTGTCTCCTTGTCTGTCTGTCTCTGTTGGTAATGTCTAGTCTGTGTAGCTCCATGTTTAGTTTATCCTGGGTTTAAGTTCATGTTCTGTTCCTTTTGTTCCCATTGTTTGTGTGTTCAATAAAGTCTTTTGCTCACTTCACCTCTGCTATCATGCCTATCCTTCGTCCGGCAAACAGKAACCGTGACAGCTGCATGGAATCCAGGAAATCGACTCAACACATCTCTGAGCACAAGTATCTTTCCCCATGTAAATATCAATGTAAATCTGGACTCTATAGAGGACACAGCCCATAGAGAAACATGTTGCCTAGTTAAGGGCTATTAGCTTCTCCACAAGAGCACTTTCACAGCTTTATAGGTAAAGTTCTCATTTGAGTTTTATACAGAAGCCTTAAAGATCCGGCATTTAATTTTTTTTCTTTTATAAATGAACCCAGGTCTCGGTGCTGTACCAAAGTGAATGTGAAACACCTCTCAGATCATCCGTTCTTCTTACCTTAAACTCTCTCTGTTTCACTCCTCCTCTGAACACAGAGTTTCAGTGTCTATGGAAATGAGCCAATGATGAGCCACGCCCCACCAGAGAACAGTAGCGCTGAGCAACAAGACGACTCGTCTTCTTCTTGTCTTCTTGCATTATTGCCAACTTCTGGTCTTGATCATTCTTTCAGTTTAAACCATGTTTTCCAGTCTTTCTAGTCCCCACCCTTAAGAAATCCATCCAATGCTTCTTCCTCGTCCTCTTTCTCCATTTTCAGAAATACTCTTCACAGCGTACTCAACCTTTCCGAACTGCCATCTTCCGAGTTGAGCAAGAAAACCTGCTTTGTGAACCTTAGATGTTAGTTATAAGCAAAATATATATGTTATTAGCAATAAGTCACCTTCTTCTTCTTCTTTATTGTTCAACAGCAGTTAGAATCCAGTAGGTTACATTACCTCCAACTGCAGGTCTCACTCTACCTCATCTTCCTGGCCTCTTAATGCTGATTTTCCAGACCAGCCCTCCTGAAAAAGTCTAATGCATCCTTCCCTGACCTTGTCTTGACTCGTTCTGTGTCTTGAATTCTTCGTTTACTTTATCCGTCACTTCCACACACTCTTTCTTTTCCTGTCTTCTTACATGAGATCACAATGGGAGAGAAGATCTAATGGACTTGTTTAAGTTCTAACTCACTGACTTAACTCACTAACTAAAATCAATCAATCAATCAATAAATAAATATACATGGAAAAAAGAAAAGCGTTTTTTTTTTTCTCCTCCCTCTCACATTTCTTGTTTGTACGTGCAGACGCATCTGAATTTCTAAGCATGACTAAAAAGTGAATTTTACCTAACACGTCCCCTGGAAAGGGTTTTCTCACAAAGACGTTTTTTTATTTTTATTTTTTAATTTTTTTTGTTATTATTTTTTATTTCTAAAAGATGTAGTACGTTAAAGAAATATTGCATGTCCTTTTTGGGGAAAAACTTAAGGATTTGATTTAAAATCCTTTAAAAGGTGAACTCCCTTTCAGAAAAGATTCAAAGAAGAACCATCTACTGCAGCGGTAACCTTAACCATCAAAGGAACCCCTGGGGAACCAGCGCAGGTTTGATATTTTCATAAATGCCTCTAAAATTGTTTCATTCATCGCATTGTCAAGAAAAGTTTCTGGAAATTTACGGTAATTTACTGAAAGCAGGGATGCTGGAAAAATTTACTGTTAAAACCTGCAAACAATAGGAATAAGACTATTATTTAGTAATAGTTATTGTATTCAATATTGTCATAAATATTACCCGGCTGGAAATGTAGCATTTTACCACACAGGCAGCAGGAACCTATACTGTATAGTAGATTTCTGATCTATTACTGTACTTGATTACTTTAATGCTTATATAGTACCGTACTATACTACATTGTGAAAATCATTGCTAACAAACTTACTGGCTTGTCACAGCATTTTACTGGATTGTAAAATGCTGTGACACTGTCACACGAGRAGTCAAAGTTTGCTCAACTTTAAAAACTCTTTTTGGAAGATGTTCCTGAAATCTCTAGGATGGTAATTAGCCTTTAAAATGCCATTGTTAATAGTTTAAGAGCAGACGGGCACCGTGACATACAGTACAGTACGTTTCTCTGTCCACAGAGAAAGTCATGTCATGAAAAGTGGCATTATGAAATATATCAGCCTTTGAAATGAAAAATGAAATGAAAGTAAACTTTATCAGTCACATACACGACCATTCAGAGTATGACACAGAGTGACATGCAGTGGTGGCTCAAACGGTTAAAGCTCTGGGTTGCTGATTGGAAGGTCAGGGGTCCCAGCACTGCCAAGCTGCCACTGTCGAGCCCTTGATCAAGGACCTTAACCCTACTTGTTCCAGAGAGTGCTGTATCCTGGCTGACCCTGCGCTCTGACCTCAGCTTCCTAACTGGGATATGTGAACCAAATCCTTTCATCGTGACAAATAATTGAGTTTCATAGAAACTGTTTAGTTCCAAAATCTGTCAGTTGGGACATTTAGACCATTTATCCCAAGCTTACAAAGTTATTACCACAAGAGCCATGTTATGATGATGATGATGATGATGATTATTATTATTATGCATCCTATTCTAATAACTTTCAGTCTAAGCAGACATATTGTTTGTTTCATAACCTGTTGAATACACTACTGAAAATCCTGATAACATTCTGTGAGATGGATCTCTCTAAAGAAAGCTTATAAAGCGCCTTTGTTTTCAGAAGTGTGAATTCAGATATTGTAGGTGCTGCTTTCCTGCTAACAAACCCTGCAGCTTTCTGATCTGGTGCTTCATTTGTTTGCCTTGCTCTTCCCACATGCATCTATATTCTTAGCTGCGGAAGAGAGACTATCGTGATCATGCTCTTCCGCCTCACTGTGCTATTTTAGAGCAAAAGTAAAAACACCCACTGGCCTGGAAGTTCACTTGTTTATTTCAGCAACTTGGACTTGCTTAATTTATTCTGCAAGGTCCTGGAAGTATTTTGGTAACACATTCTATGGAGGTGATATATATATATAATGACCTATGAATAGATTTAAAACATGGTTCTGGAACTGTGTGGTTAGAGACAGAAGAATGTGTGTGGAAGCTGCATTTGCTATATTTGGCAACATCGGTATTTATAAACCAGTAAGTATATGTGAGAAATAATATCTGGAAACTTGAGACTTGGAAAATGTGGATTAGACTTGAAAACATAAATTCATGGTAACATTTAGCAACAAAACAACGGAACAGGAGAAATTGGAAACTAATCAAGGGTGATGCATTACAAGTATGTACTGTATATGTACTGAATACTTACAATTAGTGGTCATTAAACATGATGTCACCAAAACCAAACATTTGTGTCATGCATTGTGTTATAGACCCGCTGAGTAACTGATTGTAAAAATGTTTTCCTTTATAAGTGTAGATTATTGATAGATGTATCCTGTTTTATATCCTGTTTATAATTCCTTATAAGCTGTATTTATCAGCTGTGAGTAAAGTAAGACATACGTATCCCATGGAAAGTGGGATTTCCCTTGTGTTTATAACACATTATGTTAGGCATTCCTAATGCATAATAAACCTTGCTATAAAGTGTAATGATGATTCTTTACTAAAGGGCACGTTCATAAAGCTACAAGACACCTACACAAGCCTTTCTTGACTTCTTTAAACATTTATATACGTGATTGATAACGGTGTCATCTGTTATCCTGGCTGCTTTAATCAAGTTTTATTTCCAGCTGACATAACATTTATAAGACACATATAATTTTGGTGATATTAGTTTAGGTCATGACACTGTCCTGGGGTGAAATACATACTTGTACCATGTTATGACAAATGTCATTGTAGTTCATAATGCCAGTGGTCTGACATAAATAAAGGTGGCTGAAAAATATTTGATTAGGTTCATGCCAGTTCATGAAAAGCTTATGTAGGAAGGACGCAAATCACCAGGAATATTATCATGATACCAAGATGTGATTAGATTTGTATTACGATTTCGCGATCATGGTTTTATAAATATTGGAATTGGATTTTTTTTTCTCCAGATTTTTTACAATTCTGAACAAACTCGGCAAATAATTTACCCAGAATGTTCTAACAGTTTAGAGTACTCCACCTGCAGGATTATAGAGGAACAGCAACAGCAATTTAACCACCTCAAATGCAAGCATACAATATATAAATTGGAAATAAATTTGAAACAAACCAATTTTGAAGTTAGTGACTCGATACATGAATCGCCACACATCACTGAATAGCTTTTTTTCCCCTCCATGTCTATTATGTAGCATTATTCCATGTTATATATATATATATTGTTCATAGTCCGTTACAGAATAAAAAGTGGTTTTAAGGATATAAAATTTCTAAGACTTCTATGAGGATCATGGTTGTAATGAATGTAATGAAATATACAAATAAATAAATATAAATATTGCTTTGATTATAGGAATATGTATAATGCATGATGAAGCGCTCATAACATATTATAACATTATTATCATCAGAGAAACCAAGCAGGGACAGAATTTCTTCAGTGTGGACTTGATGTCTTATAAACAGTGCAAAATTTAGTGTAAATAATAATTGCATTATAAGCACTGGCATAAACTGTAATATGTGTTTATGAATGAATGCTTCAAAATGTGTCAAGGTTGTATTTATAGACCATTGTGCATATGGCCTTTATAGAAAGTCTTACAGAAATGATTATGAATATATACAGTCAGGCAAATTCCTTGTTAAACCGAGCTTAAATACCAAGTCTTTTTCGTTTTGGGCATTTTTAGACGAGAAACCACCCTGACACCATTTACCATTTCTCCTGCTGAATTTCACCTGGAAAATACGTTCACGCTGCTCTCCTGGGGCAAAAAGCGGAACGAACGAGTCAAATGAAGGCTGAGCTGGAAAGTGGCAGCTGGGTCATTAAAGGCCTGTCCGTGGCAGAAGTGCTCCGAGTTGCACCTATCTGTCAGAGGGAGAGATGTGTTTTCAGCGCTGCAAGTGTGAGAGCGCCTGGAGCACCGCTTGGGAGATGACACTGTCACTCACTGTCAGTGAGGCTCAGTCACCGTGTCATTTCCTGCCAGATAGAGGAGAGAACTGGAAGTGTGCTTCCTTGATATAGAGCAAATGAATGATATCGCAGGGTTGATAAGAATCGCCGAGAATAGAGTTCAGGTTTCAGAGTGTCGATGCAAACAGATGTGGCCGTGTTTATGAAGATACAATTCAGGTTCAAATTCAAAAGACAAGAAACCTGTCATTTATAATGAGAATACTGTATGTTTGTTAGACTGAAATTTGAGGTTTGGCAATAAGTTATAAGTAATACTTAATCCTTTATTATTGATTAAACAATATCACATGAGAAGGAGTGCTGATATTCAGCACAACAGCACAGCCTCGAGTGTGATATTGCTTTTATACAACAGTTAAAGAAACTGTAAAAAAAAATGCACTCCTTTTAATTTTTTATTTGTTGTGTTAGCGATATTATTATTGAAAATTGTATTATCCTAAATATTGTTATGCAAGAAATGAAGTGCTTTAAAAGGAAAATCCTCATTGGTCATGATATTTGACATTAATGACGTAACAAACAAATAGACTAACATTTACTTAGCATAGCGACGTTGCTAGAAGTAAAGCAAATTGGGCCCCCTGTTACTGAAATCACACAATTGTTTTCTTTTGCGTATGTGAAATGTACTAATGTACTATACAAAGCTGCCTCGCTTAACCCGCTATTACTGCCACCCCCATGCTGCTGCTGCCGCTACTGTAAATATTTGCTGGACATTTGTATTTTTTTCCATATTACACAATAATAAAAATGAATACAAATTCAAAGATCAAAGATGAACACACTCCCACTCTCCTTTAATAGGAGCATCTGTATACCTGCGCATTTATTCAACTCATTTCATCAGCCGATCTCGGGGCATCGGCACAATGCATAACCGCGAGTCAAGAGCTTCAGTTAATGTCCACATCAATCATCAGAATAGAGAGGAGGTCTGAGGTCTGTGGCTTTAATCATGGCGGGGTTGTTGGTTCCAGATGAGCTGGTTTGAGTAGTTCAGGAACAGCTGGTCTTCTGGGAGTTTCATACTGTATACTGTACACGTTTAGCACTAACTACAGCCTGGTATTAGTCCTCTCACTCTCCCCAAAGTTTTCCTGTTTCTGTCTCAACTGAAGAATTTCCTGATGGCCATCTACAGAGATAATTAGTATTATTTAAAAAAAAAAAAAACCTGTTGTGTTATTACATCTTAATCCTGATTCTTGTTCCTTGTACCAGTACAGTATGGACGGTCATGGCAGCGCTGTTGGTCACTGGCTACAACATGCACGACTTTTAGTAATTAGGATTAGGAACTAAAAGCCGTTCTTTATTCATCTAAATGAATCCACTGCCAAATACAGGAGCTTGAAATTATACTCAGGTACAGCAGATCAATGTTGGATCTCGCGACCCAATAAAAGTTCAATAAAAGTACTTTTATAGAAAAACAATCAACAATGGAAGGAAGCAAAGTTATCGTTTGCACGCTGGAATTGATTATTTTTCTATATATCTGCACCAGTGTTGGTGGACGTTACTTTTTAAACTAACTAATTACATTACAAAATTGCTATCATTAAAAAGTAATCAGTTACATTACAGTGTTACGTCCTGATAAAAGTAACTAGTTCGAGTACTTTTCCATTGCAGAACATGAAAACTCCTTTGTGCTTCCTCATGCATGTTGTTTTAGTCGAGACCTTTATAATTATTCTACCATCGTCACTCAGTGAAGTTTGGCCGATAATCTGTTAACTACTAATACCCCTATCTCACCTACGCGGTCTCACAGGACTTTAGTCGGTCACTCGCGAGTCAAACCGCATAGGTGACATAGGGGTATAACAGCAGGAATAACAAAGGGGTGGGGGGGGGTTATCAGGGGCGGGGCTTGTAGGACAACCTTGACTCACAGAGACACACACACAAACAGAATCACTGCTGTCTGGCTCACAGATTACATAAATTGTCTGAATAACGGATTACATTTTTAAAAATATAACTAAATATCTGAGTACTTAAATGTACTAAATCTAACGCGTTAGATCAAGAAAGTAATCCAAGTAATCCAAGTACTCTAAACGTGTTATACCCAACACTGATCTGCACATCCCAAAGTGTTCTATTTCAGTGTTTCCACAGAAAGTAGTATTCATAATTAGTATTAGAAATGTATTAATTTATTTTTTCATTAATTTTCCTAAAGATCAACACAATATACATTTTTGTATATTCACACATTTAATACAGTGGAACCTTGGATGACGAGCATAATTCGTTCCGGAAGCGGGTTCATATTCAAAAACACTCTTAACCAAATCAAATCTTTCCATAAAAAATAATGAAAACTCAAATAATTAGTTCCACAGCCCAAAAAAATAAATACAGAAAAATAATTAATACAATATATAAAAAAAAAAAAAAAATTTACCTGCACATTACCTTAAAAAAAGTTCAAATAAATCCCAACAGATAAGTGTTTCCGTTTGTGCTTGCGTATTTGTGTGTGTGTGTGTGTGTGTGTGTGTGGAATTAGCCCCTTCCCTCACCTCGTCTTAYACAGTAAAACTCCTCCTCCCTCCCCCCACCTCACTTTTTAAGTTTCACAACAAACACACATACAACGGAAACACTGTTTTAACGGGAAAAAAAGAAATCTCTCTAATGGAATCACTGCTGTAAAGTAAAAAAACAAAACAAAAAACAAATGAACCAGCAACTTACCTTTGAAAAGAATCGTTACAGAGCAGAGTTTCTGTGTAGAGCAGAATGTGTGTGTCTGTGTGAAGCTGGAGAGGGGGTGTAAAGGCGAGAGAGTGTGTGTGTATATCGGTGTGTGTCGGTGTCAAAAAACTCGGCACTCATAAACCAAGACATGCTCGTTTTCAAGTCAAAATTTATTAAAAATCTTTGCTCGTCTTGTGGAATACTCGTAAACCGAGGTACCTGCAAGCTGAGGTTCCACTGTATTTGAAAATCAAGCTACGTCCTTGACAACAGCATTTAATAAGAAGTTAAAAACAAAATGCAAACGCAGATCTGGATATGTGTGAAAGCACTGCGACTGGAGACTCCTTCCATAAACCTTAACTAAACATCTTTACCTAACACAACCGTTTTACAGTCTGTTTGTTATATTTTTTCATCCAATGTCCAATTCTGTAAGTTGATACTAGAAACCATATTGTGGCGCAGTGGAAAAAGTGCTCGCCCTATCATCCGGAGATCACAAGTTCGGTTTCCGGGTGATGCTGTAACCTCTCAAACCACAGTTGGGTATTAACACAGGAAAACGAACATGGCCAATGAGTTCATTAAATCTGGATCGTATCTAAACCTAAGGCCAACCTTAAACTTTATATATTGTCATCCAGCTTCGTGAATTGATATGATGTTACAAGTACGAGATGACATCGGCTGCATCAGCTAACCGAATAAACTCTCCCAGATTCTTCCCAAAGTTGCATTTTTACTTTCCTTGCAAGAATTAACGCACTTTTACACCACACCCGTCTAGCAGGGAGTGTATTTTTAGGAGGCAGTGTATAAGAAGGGTAAGCAGAGTGCTTTATGTTTCTGTCATTAGCATAGCTATCTGTGTGAGGGCGACCGGCCACCTGTCAGCAGATAAATACCACCCGGCACTGCATGGCTGCTTGCATATTGTATATTGACAGTGACATATCTTTGCCGCCGTTGATAACAGTTAGGGACGCATGACTAATCAACCTCACAGCTGCTGAATTCTCTCACTGTGGATGGTGTATATTCACCTAATTTTTAAAGCATTTCTGAACATTTATTTATTTTTTTCTGTGTGTGTGTGTGTGTTTTTTTTTTAATGTTTTTTTATTGGGAAATCTGGCTGCTCTGTACGATAAGCAGTGCTCTACAAATAATTAAAGACACTAATCTGCTTGAACAGCACTTAAAAAGGAGCAGATGGTATTTTCTTGAATTGAATAAACACTGAATTTAAAGAAGTGCTCCTATAAACCAGAGAACATTACTTAAAAAAAGTCTAATTTGAAATAAGTAATGAATTTATAGGATCCTATGTAATGCATAGGGCGGTGTAGTGGTTAGTACTGTTGCATCACAGGTGGTGTAGCGGTTACCATTGTTGCCTTGCACCTCCATCGTCTGGGTTCGATGCCCGTCTCTGCGTACATGGAGTTTGCATGTTTTCACCGTGTTTGGTAGGTTTCCTCCCACAATCCAAAGACCTGCAGATTAGGCTAATTAGCATTCACAGTTTGCCCATAGTGTGTGAATGAGTGTGTGAGTGAGTGTATGTGTGTGGGCTCCAGGCCCCCGCAACCCTGAATATAGGATGAAGCGGTATAGACAATGAGTGAGTGAGTGATGTAATGCATAATACATTACTTGTTATAATGCTGGTAAAACTTGAGCATGAGTATATCTGTCAAGGGTACTGTTTGCGGGACAAAGGAAAGGCATAGTAGCAGAGGTAAAGTGGACCAAAGGACTTTAATGAGACCAAGAACCAATAGGAACAAAAGGAACAGAACATGAACTTTAAACACAGGACATACAAACTATAAACCTGACAGACTAGACATTACACACAGACTAGGAGATAACACTGGCAAGGAGATACAGACAAAGGCAAGGGGACAGACAGACAGATTAGGAAGACAGACAAACCAGGAGAACACAGAACCAGGAGAACACAGAGCCAGGAGAACACACAGAACTAGAAGAACACAGAGAACTAGAAGAACACAGAGAACTAGAAGAACACAGAGCTGAACAACAAACCAGAACAAACAGTAACCCTAGACAAACAGATGCAAGATAAGACTTAACTGAACTCAGGAACATTTATAACAAAGACTAATGAGCAACCTCGGTTCAGGTGAGCGCAACATCACCTGACCGAGGTGCATTCTGGGAAATGAAGTTTTACACTGACGAAAAACACAAAGAAAACAGAAAACCAAAAGGAAGTCTCTGGGCGCTTTGGCGCCCTCTAGGGGTAATCCCTGACAATATCATTTCATAATGTCAGGTGATGTATTATAAGTAGGGCGTTCAAGTCATGTGGTTAAATTTCTAATGAATAAATACATCAAACCGATTTGAGACATTTATAGAAGACTTCAAGCACAGTACGGTGATGAGACTTATATGTCTTATGTCTTGCACAGTAAAAAAATTTAATGGTGCAAATGTTTCAAAGAAGGCTATATATCCGTGAATGGCGATCCTGGCCGTGGTGGCTCAGCGCTCACTGCAGTAGTTCCCATTTAGAAAGTCTTTTTTGTCCAGGCTTCTAGGTGGTGGAATGAACTTACGTATTTGGGTTAAGTCCTGTAGACCCAACCCGGCCAAAAAAACAACCTTCCCAAGAGTGCTTGACTGATGCTACAGTAACCTAGTAATCCAGTGTAAGGATCTATCTAATGATGTAAACTTTAAAGCACTTTTGTAAGCCACTGTGGATAAAAGCATCTGCCAAATGCTTAAATGTAAATGTAAGTGGAACAATCGATAGATTACTTGGTGCCAACTTGCAGAAGAAATGCATCTGTCTGTGTGAAGCGTACACAAAGCCATTCACCAGAACTTATTTCCACATGTCTGGGCCATTAAAGCAGTTCCTGGGAGGCCAGCGTTTCAGATGGAAAGCAGGCAGAGAAAACTGAGACAACTTTCTACCTCGACGGTGTCCAGGCACTAGTGAAACACTGGGATAAGTGCATTAGTGCAGCAGGGGATTATATAGAGAAATAAAGCGAGTTTATTTCCCAATTATGTTCTTTTATTCTGCACAATCAAAAGTCCCGGTATGACTCGAACACCCCTCTTGTAACATGCATCTTCAAAATATTCCTAAACATCAGACTTCTAATTAACTGACGTGCTAACTGTCAGTCCATTATGTATAGAGGTTATGAAGAAAAAATTGCCCTTTTGTTAAACCAGAGTCTGTTTTTAAAAGATGTGTCTGGAAAATATTTATGAGCATGTTACAGCTTGGTTTTCGCAGAGGCACTTGCATTGCAGATTAGCATGCGGCAGCCCTTTTATTTTGTTGTTGGAGTAGAGGGGGAAAAAAAAATCACAGATTTGTCAAAATGCCAGCTCTTCTGCAGGATCAAAGGAAGAGGTTGTTGACAGCCCTGGAATTTAGGAGATAAAATTTAAGCTGGATGTTCGTTAAAGGCAAAGACGGCAGAGGTAGCGAGCCAGTCGCGGTCATGAAGCTCAACTGGAACGGTGCATATAGCTTAAATAAATATAATCACATTAGTTTTTGATGTTTTGTTAGTGAGAGTGGTTATAACACCCCATGATCACTGAATGACTATAATAACCACAAACTGGAAAAATTAGTGCAATTAACATCATTATCAGGTTGTAAGCTGCGATTGATAAACAGAGAGCTACTGTTATGTGAAATCTGTTATGTTGTGTCTGAGTGTTGTCTGTTTTGACTGCTGTACTGATTTTTTGCTTAAGCCACGTTATGAGGAGTGGCTGTGATGAGAGACCTCTCACCAGGAATGATGGAGACAGGAGTTAACTTTTACTTCAGCACTCGTTGTAAATTTATCAGTTGCAGTTTATCAGCCACAATCATTCAAACACACAAACACAGCAGGCTGGGAGAGAACTTCTCCCCTCTTCCTTCTCCCCTCTCCCCTCTTCCACCTGCTCGATCTGCTCTGTCTGACAAACAAACTCTAATTAGACTCATTCTCATCAGGCGTGCGTACACACACACCTGACTCTCACTCTCAGCACCGAGCGGTCTTGACACCGCCTCCGCACCAAGGTGACTAATACTTACACAAGCCGCATCAGGAAGTACACACCACTGCTTCGGTCCGGATCTGGGCCAAGTCACAGTCCTATCTAGATATTTAATAAATGTAAAATAGTGTATTTACATGTTTTTAATAAATATCTATATGTATGTAAATGCATTTAAAGATAACACTACATGGTCTATGTACTTACATCACACACTCTTATTAAAATACAAGATGATGAGCTAAATTGGTAACCAATTATAACTACCAAAACCTTGCTGGTGGCTCAGTAAAAGTAGCGCTACTTTTGTTGGTGAACTTTTCAGCACAGTTATGCTGGTCCACCAGCTAAACCAGCATCAGACCATCACTACCAAGCAAGAGCAATGCTGGTGGTAAGGTTTCCTTAAGCGTAGATAGTAGATAGCAAGTTTTTTGGAAGCACTCTTACAGAAGATTGTATTTATGTACGAATCAGTTTTATTAAGAGATCTCTCCTGTTCGGTAACTCAGCAGAGACCTTTTCTTTTTTAAACCATCTCTGTCTCTTGCTCCTTTTATCGCCTCTGCCTAGTTTTTAATACTGGGTTTAATTTCATTTTGCCAATCCCATGTTTACGCTCACAGTCAGAGCATTGGTTTGTACCGCGTAACCTTGGGGAGGAAATATAATTTGACTAAGATTTTTAACGAGACACTTGATAAAGTTTGGGGGTGATTTAAACTAATGAAGTTTTCCTATAAACAAAGCCCTGCCCGTGGGTCCTTCGCAGTCATGTCACAAAGGAAATCAACACAGCGCAATTACGGCGCAAAGATTTTATTATTTTTTTTTATTAGGCCTATAAGGAGTGCTAATTACGTAACTCTTGGAGTGGAAAATTGTGAATGAAAATCATTTGCCGGCTTTAAGTGGGTCAATTAGGATGGGAAGTAATGCAAGGCAGGTTCTGGGAAAGAAGAAAAGATTTCTGATCTTATATACGTTTTACATATATATATATATATATATATATGGAAGAAGCTTTCTGTATTTTCGAAGAATGATGGATGATCAGGAGACCTACAGAAGCACATGCAACGTATCAGTGGGATTTCTGTTTTCACTCAAGCATCTCAGTAGAAGTCAAACCAGAATAATATTGATAAACACGAGTTGGCTGCTGTAAATAGTGAATATGGAAATAATCACATCTGCAGCATGGGAAATATGTTGATGGTTCAGCATTGAACAGCAACGGTTTTGGAGGAGGAATCAATTTTCACCTTAGCTTTGAGATGTGAGATAGCGCAAGGTGAGAATGAAGCATTTCTCTCCTGTGTGTAATAAGCAACAATCTGATTGGCAAAGGTGTAATCGTTCGAAAGTTATTGCCAGAGGTTTTACACTGGATGCCATTCCTGCCGTAACCCACCCATTTCTCCAGGCTTGCAACTGGATATTATAGATTTGAATAGGGTTAAGAGGCGTCACGGTGATGCGGTGGTTAGTACTGTCGCCTTGCTCCTTCAGGGTCTGTGTACATGGAGCATGCGCTTGGTTGGTTTCCTCAGGGTATTCCGGTTTCCTCCAACAGTCCAACGACATGTAGATCAGGCTAACTGGAGTTCCCAAATTGCCCGTAGTGTGTGAATACACTTGGGAATGTTGACTGGTGGTCCTACAACGGTTATGAAAATGGGAATAAATTATAGTCCCCATTTGGACTTCAGATGTTGCTAGATGGAGAGATAGATACGGTTAAGAGCCTTAGCAACCCAGAGCCAACACTATCCCCTGAGTGACAAAATAAATGTTGTTTTTACTAGTCACATTCCTATGAGAAGTGCATGTCTGATTTTTGTTTAAGCAGCTGCTCTTTTCTTGTGTTTGCTGAATTTGTCCACTGATTTCCAGAGCTCCAAACCCAAGCATGATTGGCAGATAGCCCTTAGACTTGATCTCTTAATCCTGGTACAGTACTACTCAAGCCTGGCTGCTTGCCACAGATATATAGCATAGCACCTGATCAATTTCAGCATACATGTTGCCTTCCACTTTTTTTTTTTTTTTGATGATAGGTGTTATGAGCTTGGTGTAATCATGCCCCTCCGGTGGACCCCTGTAATAAGTATTGGAACATAAAGTATTTCACCTGAAATATTTCACATATTCCGGAGTCCATAGAGACACTGGAGCAGTCCGAATAACTGAAACCAGCGCACATAATTGAACAACACTCGGTAGTTATATGTGATCTAATTAGCAAAAGATTGCAGTGAGATGTTATTGTGAGGGCGTAAATTGATGGTGAAACACAGAACAGGTCGACACAAGAACAAGGAGAACAAACAGAACGATAATGCCGTAACAAAAGCAGAAGAAACAAAAGCACATTTCCGCAAAAATCTAATCAGCCACTCATATTACAGCAACTGCACTTAGACACGTAGACACGAAGCCACGTAGACACGGTCAAGACGATCTGCGGTATAAAGACGTTCTGAAACACAAACCCAGCATCAGGATGGAGAAGAAAGGTGATTTAAGTGAGCTTGAACATGACATGGTTGGTGCTACATGAGCTGGTCTGTGTATTTTTGAAGCTGTTGATCTACTGGAATTTTCACACACGATCATCACTAGGGTTTGCCTGAAAAAGGCAAAATCTCCAGAGAGCACCTTGATGACTGGTTGAAGCTGATAGAAAGGTACAGTAACAGTAATTCAATTGACATCTCGTTACAACCGAGGTATGCAGAAGAGCATCTTTGAACACGCAACACATTAAAACATGAAACAGATGGAAGACCACAGCAGGAAGTTACATAAGAACAGGAAATTCAGGCTAAAATTAGCATGGGCTCACCAAAATTGGAAACCAAGATTGGAAAACTGTTACCTGGTCTGATGAGTCTCAATTTATGCTTTGAGATTGAGATGGTTTGGTCCGAATTTGGCATAAACAACATGAACACATGGATCCATCTTGCCTTGGATTAACAGATCAGGCTGGTGGTGGGGTAATGGTGTGGGCGAGATTCTCTTGGTGTGCTTTGGCCCCTTTAATACCAATTGAGCATGGCATGAATTCCACAGCCTGAGCATTGTTTCCTGCTTATGACCTCAGAATAATGCACCATGTCACTTTCTTGAACGTGACAATGTGGTCACTGTAGTCAAACGGCCTCCTCCACAGTCAGCAGATCTCAATCCAATAGTCCAGCTTTGGGACGTGGTGGAACAGTGGACTCACATCTTGGATGTGGATCCAACAAATCCGCAGGAACTGTGTGATTTTGTCATGTCAATATGGACCAAACTTTACCAAGATAAAAGGTAAATATCTTCCTCTAGCAATTCATACTAAACACAAGTGCTAATGACACTTCTTGGGTTTTGACATAAAATCCTCCAGCTTTGCTTTATAAAAAATGCATGCAATGCTTATGAATATCTTATGATGGCCTGATATAGATACCAGTCTAATTAAGTGTCAACAATTTTATTAGGACATGTATAATGTCACCTAAATGTGTCTGTGAAAAAGCCACAGTGCTCATCTCGTGCACGTCTCCTGGCTGTGCTGCTAAACTGAACTGACAGCACGTCTCATCTCCGGAGAACACATGCTTTAATATTCATGAATGTATATTCATGTTTGAAAAAATGTGGAATAACAAGGACCTGCTGCTTTTGCCGCACATATAGTGTACTATAAGCAAAGCCTATGTATGCTTAAACAGGTGAATTATAACTGCACAGTATGCTGGCTGATGAGGTTGGTGATGTTACTGTGACATGAACATGTCATTATTCACGGCTTAATATATTATTATGATCAGACTGATACTAGACTAAATTTGATAATGCCCTTCTGTTTAATGTACAGTATATGATCAAAAGTATGTGCACCCCAACATCATACCCATATATGGAGCATTGGTTCTTCCTCAATCTTACCGAACATTACCGAAACATTTGAAACACACCATTTTTTAAATGAATGAACACAAACCGAAACATCGAACCACGCCTCATGGGGGAGTGGTGGCTCAAATGGTTAAGGCTCTGGGTTGCTGTTCAGGAGGGCTGGGGTTTAAGCCCCCAGCACTGCCAAGCTGTGCTGTTGAGCCCTCAAGCAAAGCCTTTAACTGGATCTGCTCCAGGTGTGCACTATCCTGTCTGACTCTGTGCTCTGACCCCAGTCCTCTAACTGGTATATTCAGGAAAGCATCTTCTTATGCTGGAAGATACAAGCAGAAAATAATTGAATCTCAATCTTATAGTAGGAAAGAAAAAGTGAATAAACCTGGAATGGGATTTTCAACAAACACAAATGGGTGTAATGATAAGGGGTGCCTATACTTTTGGTTATATAGTGTTTATTAATATATAAAACACTTATCAACTCATTAAGAGCTATATTGTTTAGTAAGTTTGGATATTTTTGGTCATGACTGACAGTAAACAAGACTGAAGTTGTTTAGCCGGTCAGTGTTTGAATCAGTGAATCGTTTTAGTCACGACCAAGATTCATTCATTTCTCTCTTGTTTAGCAGATTAGTGCTTGAATTTAATCCTGGCCGAGATTGCCACCTGTATTATTCTCAACAGGACAAACTTTGAATCAGCGACTCTGTCTTTTATTCAGTCAATCCTTCAATTGCTCGCACTCACTGGGTCAGAGTCTGAATCAGTGAATCGTTTTGGTCATGATCGAAAATTGTGTCTCATTCATAGGAGCTGAATCTAAACTGATTCCTAACTCTTCAGTCATGATCAAAATTGTATTGCCTTTGATTCATCACATCAGTTACGTGTTYTTTATTCAGAAAAGATTTGCCATCTTCCATGCATAAAAAAAAATGAATCTGTCTAGTTCTATCTGTTTTAGACTTTGCATACAGTATGTAAATCACATTACTCACGTACAACACCTCTTATCTATTACAGGGTCCGGTGCAGCCTGGAGCCTATTCTAGGGGACTTGGGGCATGAGCTGGGGTGCAATCCATCACAGGGCACACACACACACACACACACACACACACACACACACACACACACACACACACACAGAGACGCACACGGTGGGAAATATAAAACACTACTCTGTATGTCTTCAGAAGGAAACCAGAGTGCCCTTAGGAAACCCATCAAGCACGGAGAACATTAAACCTCCATGTGCATAGACCTGAGGCGCGAATTAAACCCTCATCCCTGAGGGTCGCAAAGCCACGGGGCTCACATTTATGCCAAGCATATCATATTTAAACATGTTTTTTGATTATTATTATAATCAATAATTGCTATTTTCTGTTTTTCTTTCTTGGTGTCTTTAAGGCAGTTATAAATATTAAAATCCGATATTTAGCCTGAGAATAAAATCTGCATGTTCTGTGCACTGATTTGTCTGTTAAACATAAAATTATGTTTAGGGATAAAGAACATCTCTCTCTCTCTCTCTCTCTCTCTCTCGCTGAGGTTTTTTATTAGAAATGTATTGTTCATATTAATTTATACCTTTCTTCATAAAGCTCTTTCTTAATATTTATTACAGTTTGTATAGGTCCTGTAAGGTGAGGGATCACCTGCGCATCTTTGGATTTTCACCGGTAGACTTTCTGTGTTCTTTCTTTATTAAACATTGCTCCACTTAAAGAGAACTTGATGGAGCTTATTAGTGCTTTAATTGTGTCTAAAGTAGCAGCGTTATAATTATATCTCCATACTAAATAGTGCATGACGTCCTCCCAGGACCGTTTAAGAGAATCTGGAACTGATTTGCGTCTGGCAGACGGAGGCCGAGGCAGCTTGATGTAAGTGCACAGTCTTTTTTGTAAAGGTTTCTCTAAGAATCAGCACCACAACCCGGAGTGAGGATCGGGTCACAGACAGACACGATCATCTCCGGCAAAAAGCGCATTTATATTCAGAGCAGGCATGTGGAGGTCAAAAACAGGAAATACAGGACCGCTTGGCAGAACAGAGAAAGCAGAGAAACACTGATAAGAATTTTTAGATCAGTGGCTTAGAATAACAGTTTCACAAATCTGTAGGGAATTGACTATTTTTTTTTTTTGTTTGTTTGGTGGGGAGAAGCATAATTGGATTGTTTTGCAAGCACATGTGAAAATCAACCAAGCTCAGAGAACAGGGAAGTGACGCCTAAACATGCAACTGAATAATAAATAAGAAACCTTTTTTGTATTTTTAGACACATGCAGTATGTATTTCCAGAATTTCAAGTGCTCTAGTTCTGACCGCAATCTTTTTCCAGTTCAGGTCAGTTTAGCAACCGGTTTGTCGAAAATAACATCTGCAACCATTAATGAAGAGCATGTTGGCATTACTGCTTCATGTTCAGTGCACATAGAAAGAAAATATTTCATGATCAAATGCATATAGTGAACATCTAAAAACACTGTAGAAAAAAATAAAATCCGCATTTTAGCAGGGTCAAATTATTAGCCTGAATCACGCAATGAAAACCTGTCCACCACATTATTAAAAGCAGTGGCGACTGGTGAAATAAAAAATGTTTTTGGGGGGCGCAAACAAAATGAAAATTAAACTTTTACTACTCACCTGTAAATAGTGATTTATCATGTGATTAAGCATCATTATTACTAGCATAAAATAAAGTCCTGACTCACATCACATCCAGTCAGCAGCTCCGCTCGCCATAAGGAGTGCTTGAGAATGGTCCAATCACATGAGCCCAAATATTTCAAAACAATATTGATTCGCTAAGAACAAAAGTGGGAGGGTTTGGGGCGCACCGAAGGATGATTTGACAAAATCCAATCAGAGCTCAGCCTCAGGTCACATGCTTTTCAAAAACGTACCTGCCTACATAGGCACTCGTTTGTCCGGCACCCCGCGTACACAAACACAAGTGAACGTAATACAGTTTAGATTTTTTTTTATTGCAAATAAATTATATTAAGAAATGCAGCGGAATATTGTGACTAAATGACTTTATTTCATTATTAAAATTAGTAATTATTATGTTAAATAATGACATGTTAAAGGAGCATTCTTCTCTGCCTAACTTTTTTTGGGCAGTGGTGGCTCAGAGGGTTAAGGCACTGAGTTACTGATCGGAAGATCGGCGCTGCGATTCCCAGCTCAGCCAGGTTGCCATTGTTGGGCCCTTGAGCTAGGCCCTTAACCCTATCTGCTCCAGGGGCGCTGTACCATGGCTGACCCTGCGCTCTGACCCCAGTTACACTGGGATATGCGAAGAAGGAATTTCACTGTGCTGTAATGTATATGTGACAAAATAAAGGCTTTACTTTAAGGGGGGCGGCGCCCCTGTGCCCCGTATTGACCGGCCACCACTGATCAAAAGCTGGAAGGATAATGCTGAAATCATGAACGAATATGATAAGAGATCATTTGATGGAGTTGCATTGTTAAAAAAAAGGGTAGTGAAATCGGAGCAATGTTCAGTTAATAGTGAAAGTATGATCATTTCCGCACCCACACAATGTGACGAGAACTGATTGGGACTAAACAGCTGTGTGTCCGTGAGAAGGCCAGTTAAAATGGCTTCAGTTTCCTAGGGAGCATAAAGACTGGACTTTGGAGTGAAAAAAGGAAATGGTCATGTGGTCCGATCAGTCCAGAGTGACAGGTGCATCAAAGCGAGTAAAACGATTAACTCGATGCGTAGTGTCCACTGTACGAGCCTCTGGAGGCAGTGTTATGATCTGGGGTTGCTTCAGTCGCTCAGGTCCAGACTTAGCAATGTTATGTGGCAATAAAATGAAGCWGCTGACAACCTGAATGTACTGAATGGTTTTTGTTTCCTAATGGCATGACCATATTCCAGGACGAGTGCTTCTGGGAGCATGAGGAAACATTTTCACACATGCACACCATAATCAAACCTGAAGGCAATCAAAAGAAATACAGTGGAACCTTGGATTACGAGCATGATTCGTTCCGGAAGTGGACTCATGTTGCAAAACACTTGTAAACCAAATCATCATTTCCCATGAGAAATAATGAAAACTCAAATTATTTGTTCCACAGCCCCCAAAAATAAATACATTAAAATAATTAATACAATCTATAAAATGAAAATAAAACAAATTAATCTGCACTTTACCTTTAGAAAAAAATACAAATAAATCCTGACAGATAAGTATTTCCGTTGGTGCGCGCAGGCGCCGTGTGTGTGTCTGTGTGTGTGTGTGAGTGGAATTAGCCCCTTCCGTCGCCTCGTTTTAAACAGTAACACTCCTCCTTCTCCCCACCTCGCTTTTTAAGTTTCACAACAAACACACACACATAAAGGCGAAAGAGCGTCTGTGTGTCGGTGTGTGTGTGTTGGTGTCAAATTACGCGCGCACACACATAAGAGACGAGCAGAGTTTCTGTGTGATTGCCTTGGGGGGTGGGGGGGATGGGGAATGGGTTGGGGTTTGGGGAATTCAATTCAATTCAATTTTATTTCTATAGCGCTTTTAACAATGGACATTGTCTCAAAGCAGCTTCACAGAAATGAAAAGAAAATSAAAAGAARACTTRTGGAAATGTATATATGTTTAAGAAAAATGTGACTAGATAATGAGATTGTCCCTGATGAGCAAGCCAAGGGTGACGGCGACAGTGGCAAGGAAAAACTCCCTGAGATGGCAA
>QMIH01001224.1:5000-72242 GCA_003987875.1 Clarias batrachus
GCAAAGAAGTATCAGAAATCCACCTACTGGCATGTTTTTGTTAGCGGGAAGAAACCAGAGAGTCTAAAGGAAACCCACGCAGACATGAATAGAACATAAAGTACGTTTCTCTTCTCTATAAATTTATAGCCAGATAGCCTGGCCCTAAATAATGCAATGCTACTTCAAGCATTTCTCTGTCAGAAAGGACTGTCTGGATACTGATAACATAACGAGGGGCAATTACACTAATTGTTCAATTATTCATAATAAATCAGTATAATAAAAGCCCTCGCAAATCTACCATTGTTTGCTTTCAGCTCTGTCTCAGCCAGGTCTCGTTCCTGGTCTGTTTCTTTAATTGTGTGTGCCTGTACCTTGTTTTCCACTGATTAGCTCGAGTAACCCTATTTATTTTCGTGTTTCATTAAACCCTGGTGTTTTTCACTTTCGATTCCAAGACTTGTCCTAGTCTGTCTTCTTCCTAGACGGATACGGATTATCTGCTCGCTACCTTGTCAGCCCGTGTTTTACACGTCTGATGACAGTTTACAATCCTCACCTGTTATAATACAGAAGAAGCGATATATTCGCCTGTGCCTCATTACACATTATGTGCAATATCTGTGTCAGTGTTCATATACAGTACATGATGGTGGAAACAGCACTGGTGATGAATCTGATGATTCTTCATCAGTTCTGGTTTAGAAATCTGCCTCAACTCGAGATATCTGTCAATACTGAGGACCACAAGAGCAGAGTGCGATATTTAGTAATCCTAGGATTTGTGTCTTATACCATTCTAAGTCCAAATGTCTACCAAATAAGTAGTCAGTCACCTAGTTTATAAGAATTATACTTAGTAGTGGAGTTTCTTGAAGGTAATCTGTCTGTAAGTAAAAGCTTGTGCGGGTGTGCGAGCGAGGTGAGCACCGTTACTCCTGAGAAAATGTCATTTGTCAGACGGGTGCTGATCCCACGCTAATCTGATGTCGACCTCATCCGGGACTAAAGTCCTAACGGACTGCACATACAAAAAGTGGCTCTGTTACTGCACTAGTCAGATAACAGATAACTAATCAACAAAAGGAGCATGTTAATGAGAAAACAAAAATGCATAATGAAGTAGGATGTTCTAATTAACACATCTCAAAGAGCAGCCATCGATTAAAAATCTAGGGCTGCAATAGACTATTCTCCCAGATTTGATTGACATGAACTCGAGCCCACATGCTCAGCGTAAGGTAAGGAAATGTGGTCCTGACAAGCTTAATAATTATGATTCCAGCTTCGAGTTTGCTCAACATTCACAGGCATGCAAGTCACGTAGCTCGCCAGACTGGCGCTTATTTTTTTCAGCGCCTTCTTCGGCATCCCCTGATCATTATTGTCATTTGTGTATAGGCCTGGATTTGCAAAATCTTGCTTATAATAATAAGGTGGTTCTAAGCTGTAATTGTCTTTCTTTTTTGTGCATGTGTTTTCTCTCTCTCTCTCTCTCACACTCAATTGTTACTGTAAAGGATGTACCCATAACACATTGTTCACACTAAACATGAATACAAGTGCATGTTTTTCGTTCCTCTTGATACTAAAACATGCAACTTATTTAGTAATCAATGAGAAATGTCATGGAACATGCTCTGATTATCTTTCCCTGGTTTAAACGGCGGCCATAAAAAGTGCTCAAATGTGTGTTCATGGCCGGAACGATGGTGTAGTGGTTAGCACAGTCGACTTGCACCTCCCGTGTCCGGGTTTAATTCCTGCCTGGAGGTCTGTGTGCATGGAGTTTGCATGTGTTCTCCCCATGTTTGCATGTTTCCTCTGGGTACTCACAGTACAAGCACTATCCCAGAAGACTTGGGGCACGAGGCATGGTACACCTTGGACAGGGTGCCAGTTCATCGCAGGGCACACAAGCACACACAGACTCAAACAATACGGGCAATTTGGAAATGCCAATTATCCTAATCTGCAAGTCTTTGGACCGTGAGAGGAAACTGGGATATGTGAAGAACGAGGAGAAAATGTAAACGCCTCACACACAGAACCCAGCAGGAAGCAAGCCCAGACCCTGGAGGTGCAAAGCCATAAGTTTAACACATTAAATAAAATTACTATTTTACATAATAATAATAATTACTACATTTACAAACTTAATTTATTCTGGTAAAACAGATATAATAGCAATATGTAAGTGCTAGACACGGCCAGAAACTGTTTTGTTAGCGTGTGCTGTAGCTTCTTACATGTGCGCCGAGAGATGAAACTTCTTGTGCTTTACTTTTCAGTTGTTTCATCAGCTTTTCTATATTGTAGAAAAATGGCATGGTTAAGGGTGGACTAGACTTTTGTCATATTTAGGCGTTTGACAGATGCTCTTATCCGGACAGATGCTCTTATCCAGAGTGACTCACATTTTTATCTCATTATACATCTGAGTAGTAGATGGGTAAGGACCTTGCTCTAGGGCCCAACTGTGGCAACTTGGTGGTTGTGGGGTTTGAACCCAAGACTTTCCTAAACATTGTGCAATGCCTTAACCACCAAGCGACCCCTACCCTCTAGTCATGTGGTATCATGTTCTATCAGATTTTCAGATGTTAGGTTTTAGTTTCTTTTTTTTTTAACAAAAACAAGTAAATGAGCACATATCAAACAAATACCTGATGGACATATCAGTATCATTAACTCGGTTCAGCCTCTCTGTTATGTCTATAAACCTGGCGGTTCGGTGCACAAGTGTATAAAAGTAGTTTGGTTGCTTCTAAATTACACCAAATTATAATTTCATACACATATGCACCAGGATGACAGTTTAGTAACTAATAAACTGCCAAGACCGACAGCAGCTGTGCATCCTATTGTCCCATGAAGTACTAAACAAGGTGTGATCCTCATATGCTGGCCAGGTATTACATAAAAAAATATAGTATTTCCTCACGATCTTTTATGCTGGTTGAACGAGGAAAGAAAAAGGTCTTATAGGAAATGCAGCCAATTCATCACTGTGACACACTTATTGTCCGGCTCATGAGACACACACGGCTCTTTCTCATATAATAAATGTTTACTATATTTCTCCTTTAATGAATGCCTCTGGCTATCAAAGTTAATGCCATTGTGTGTGCTGACAAGAGGAGCCAAGGGACGCACTTCATCTGGAGATGAAAGACCTTCTTTTGCTCGCAAACAAAACAATTAGATTAAAGGTGAATTTGAAAGAACGGGCTGTTACCTTCATTCGCATGGGTCATGTCATGCTTGTGCACCTGAGACCTTGGATATTAAAACGGAACGCTGCTGAACATTCATAACCATGGTTTTCAGATTGAAGCCAGAGAAGGAATGGAGGACACATAAAGACTATAGGACATTGCAGAGATATCATTTATCGCACCCCCGCACCAGGTTACTGAATGTTGAAAGTTTAAGGTTGTTTTTGTTTTTGCTTTTAAATGCTACCATTAGTTAAGATGGTACGATATACACAGTCTTACCATCATTTCAGTTCTATGAAATGAATCACAAAAATAACTGACAAACGTTATTCAAGGGAAGAAACATGCTGCTTTGTGGCACTTTGACCCGCAGGGCACAATAATTGGATTCATAAATAAAAATCCTCCATTTCGAGTTTAAATCAAACCTGTGCTGTAAGGACAGATTTATGACACTATGTAAATATATTTTAGTGGAATTTGATTCTTTTGGCACCGACTCACATGATCAGGATTTTTCGTCCTACAATGCAGCACAATATTTAAACGTCAATCAGAGAGACGCTGGGTGATCTTGGGCATCTTTCTGAGTTGAGGTATGCGGAAGAGGACAGACAGCGCTTTCCTCTGAGTGTTTTCAGTCTTTTATGTTTAAAAAGATACAGTGGTCGACTTCATGTGTCTAATACACCACCTAATTTCGCCCTGTGGCTGGTAGTTGGTAGCTGTACTTAATGGGGAACATTTTGTACTAGGCACATTAAACAATAAAATCGATGTGCCTTAATAAACAGGTTAGTAAAATAGTCTTTACATACAATACAGGCCAAAAGTATGGACACACCTTCTCATTCAGAGTTTTCTTTATTGTGTTCTTTAGCCCAAACGTGTCTCTTCTGCTTGTCGCCTGTCCTTAGCAGTGGTTTCCTAGCAGATATTCTAGCATGAAGGCCTGATTCACACAGTCTCCTCTTAACAGTTGTTCTAGAGATGTGTCTGCTGCTAGAACTCTGTGTGGCATTGACCTGCTCTCTGATCTGAGCTGCTGTTAACCGCCGATTTCTGAGGCTGGTGACTCGGATGAACTTCTCCTCCGCAGCAGAGGTGACTCTTGGTCTTCCTTTCCTGGGGCGGTCCGCATGTGAGACAGTTTCTTTGTAGCGTTTGATGGTTTTTGTGACTGTACTTGGGGACACTTTCAAAGTTTTCCCAATTTTTCGGACTGACTGACCTTCATTTCTTAAATTAATGTTGGCCGCTCGTTTTTCTTCACTTAGCTGCTTTTTTCTTGCCATAATACAAATTCAACCTCTTTGAATGAGAAGGTGTGTCCAAACGTTTGGTCTGTACTGTACCTTAATAAATATACACAATAAATAGATAAATAAATGAATTAATAAATACATGAAATAAAAAGAGCATGGTTGTGGATGTTTTCTTAATTGATTTTGTGTGTAAAAATGGGGCGGGGTTAGGTCAGTGGTTAAGGCAATGGACGAGTGATTAGAAGGTCCCAGGTTCAAACCTCAAAACTTTTGGGCCCTCAAGCAAGGCCCTTAACCCTCAAATGCTCAGATGTATAAACAGATAAAAACATAATCATCAGAATGACTGCTTAATGTTTAAAACACTGGCCCAGGAACTTGGTTAATGCCCCTAACTTGTGGAAATCGTTTGGAGCGAGGTCAGGACTGTACAGAGGATGTGGCAATGACTCCCAGCCGAGTTACTATAATGTGCAAGTGGTGTTGGTGAGGGATTGTGTGTACCGTTCACACTGACAGAAGAGACAGATGAGTCAGTCGTTCCACTTGCTAAACTGGGATCATCATTCACCCAAATGTTTTACTGAGGCTAGGAGTCTTATCCCTGTACTGTAATTGAAGTCTTCTGTAAAAACATTTTTTATTTTTAATGCCTTCATTCACCAGAGATTTCATAAAAAGTCCCGGATTGACTTGAACAATCCTCAAATGTATAAAACAGCCTCAGCAGCGATATGAAACTGATTAATGATCATTTTGCATCTTGTTATCCATATTTTATAATGAACTATGCAAAGAGTTAGCCAATAGAAAGCCTCTATTTTTAATGAAACTGTTGTCAAATTCAAAATATTATTTTCTTATTTACATTTGTCTAAACCTATACTGATTATTTTTGCCATATATTGAAGAGACATTCAATTGTTTCATCTTCATTGAACTTATTGAATTTTCTTTTTCTGACACTAATTGCAAAAGTAAAAAAAAAAAAATTCAGAACTCAAAGTCTCTTTCACTTTGGTTATTTAATTTTTTTTTTTAGACATGATTTTGCTATTTTTGAAAGGTTCAAATTCCTGACCTTTGCATTAAAAAAATGTTTTCAGGCATATTTACTCTTATTATTAGCCTTAATGTAATAATTCTAAAAGTTCGATATCAAAAGAGACATAATTAAAAATTTGAAAATAGCAGAAATGTACAAGGTAGCAGCACTCAGCCATGTCCTTCTTCTTAATAACAGACTGTAGAAAACTAACACTGCACGCAGCCCTCCTGCCATTTTGATTAATGAGAGCTCCTGCTGCTTGGCCTTTGGATAACGATGCCCTCTCTTCAGCCTGGACCGTCGTGTTCAAGGTTATTGTTCGCTTTCTGAATAAGCACGATAAATTTGCAGATTATTCTGCTTTTCAACCGAAAAATGTTATTTCCTTGGTAAATCACTTCAGATCTCTTCATATATTTTTGCGCAACTCTTGAGGTCAGAAGTACAAAAACAGATTATCAGACAACGATCTACAAATCTGTTAGCAGATAATATGTGTGGGTGTGTGAGTGTGTGTACGCATGTGTAGTAAATCGATTCAGTTATGTACTGTGACTCTTTCATGTGGCAATTCATATACAGTAGCACGACGCTGAATCAAACAAACTCGTCACTATTCCTCTCAAACTCTACAAGTGGCGTGCTCTAACCTCTTCACACAATGGCAGGCGGCACGGCCATCAGCTGTTTAGAAATAATTACGGTGGACGAAACACACAAGATAAAGTACACACCAAAAGTTTGGACACACCTTCTCATTCAAAGAGGTTGAATTTGTATTATGGCAAGAAAAAAGCAGCTAAGTAAAGAAAAAATCGAGTGGCGCTCATTACTTTAAGAAATGAAGGTCAGTCAGTCTGAAAACTTTGAAAGTGTCCCCAAGTGCAGTCACAAAAACCATCAAGCGCTCCAAAGAAATTGGCTGACATGTGGACCGCCCCAGGAAAGGAAGACCAAGAGTCACCTCTGCTGCGGAGGAGAAGTTTATCCGAGTCACCAGCCTCAGAAATCGGCGGTTAACAGCAGCTCAGATCAGAGAGCAGGTCAATGCCACACAGAGTTCTAGCAGCAGACACATCTCTAGAACAACTGTTAAGAGGAGACTGTGTGAATCAGGCCTTCATGCTAGAATATCTGCTAGGAAACCACTGCTAAGGACAGGCAACAAGCAGAAGAGACGCGTTTGGGCTAAAGAACACAATAAAGAACACAATAAAGAAAACTCTTTGAATGAGAAGGTGTGTCACAACTTTTGGTCTGTGCTGTACTTTTACAGGTAAAATTCAAAGTATGTAGAAACCTTGGGTTTTATCATTTTAGTGGTGAAGTGGAATTGAGTGTAAGTCATGACATATGCAACTGGTGCCATGCTGAACTTAAATTAGGGCTCCAACAACTAACCGATAAAATCGATAATTTTCGATAATGAAATTTGTTGTCAATGAATGCCGTTATCAATTAGTTGGGCTGCGCACATTACTGAGCCACAAGATGTCCAAATACAGAAAGATTCACAGTCGCTCGCGCAATGGAAGTTACAGAAGCATCTGGAGGAAAAAGCGCGTGCCCCAAGTCCCCAAGTTTTGCGAGCAATTTACATTAAACGTCTCTGAGAAGATGGGAACCTGCACACTTAAAAAGAAAACATGTCGGTGTTACGGATGGCGAAACATCAGCAGGATAAGTAAACACTGTATCTCTTCATTGTGTAAAAGTTGTATAGTTTAAGTGCTTTTGTTTAAACTGTTTGATAACTTCAGGACAGTCGCGCTAGATCTGTTCACTTGCTACTCGCTAGCATCACACTGCGCCTCCCCTCATGAGCAATAGTGATCAGTTAAATGGCGCTACTTTAGATTATTTTAAATTACACGGTGCGAATAACAGTAGAATATTACATTTAGTGATTGTTGTGGTTTTCAGAGAATGCAAATAACAGTACATTGTGACTATTAGCTTTTGGCATTTCTCCAGTTTTTTAAATAGTTCACTACAAAGTTAACATTGTAATTAGCAAATCTGTTTTCAATCGTAATTTACTGTGGTTTTACATATTCATATATCATTTTATTATTAATCAGCAAAACATCAAATTAAAGAAGCAGATAGTTTTTATCCAATTAATCGATTAATCGAAAAAATTATCACCCAACTAATCGATTATCAAAATAATCGTTAGTTGCAGCCCTGCTAAACCTTTTTGGTAGCTTCCAACCACAAATTCTTTTTTGGTTGAAAACCTTTTTGGTAGCTTCCAACAACAAATTCCTAGGCACAATGTGTCTGAACACGATTTCTAGCAGTTTAGATAAAGCAATGCTTTAATTTGAGAAAGCTTTCAAGGTATAAAGCTCTAGATGTATGACTCAAGTTTGTATACAGTGTTCATTGTCCTAACAGAAACTACTGTAATCTCAAATAGAGATATTTATAAAATGGTGATACTTACAGAATCACAGTAAAAATCAAATTGGCACCTAAGTATAATTTTAATATCGCATCAGGTAGGGTTAGGGTTAGTTTGTGATTCCCATCCATAGTGGACATGCACAAGAGTGCAGGTGAGAGAAATACTTAATCATATATATCATAATAAATTGTATACAAATATCACTTCAGAGATATGGCATTCGTACACATCTGAAAAATTGGATGGACAAGTTTATTTAAAAATTCCAGTTGGGCTTGCACCATGTCCATTAACAGGTTGCCACTGTTGGGCCCTTGAGCAAGGTCCTTAACCCCATCTGCTCCAGGGCGCTGTATCATGGCTGACCCTGTGCTCTGACCCCAGTTATGCTGGGATATGCGAGGAAAGAATTTCACTGTGCTGTAATGTATATGTGACAAATAAAGGCTTAACTTAACAGACAAAGTTGGAAACTGGTCATTCAGGTTTTGTAACCAATACACTGTTATAAAAACTCTGGTGAGTGATGCATATTTTATTTCTCAAACAGCAAACTGCATAGTCAGTGTTTTAAATTTAACAAACAAATATATCTGTTTGTTGTTTAACCTAAAGCTAATATTTGACTTGAATACTTTTACTGAATATATATATATATATATATATACACACACATACACCCACATACACTTATCCATTCACTTATACGCCACCTTTGATATTTATACTACCTTTGTTTGCATCATATAATATACACAAATGCACTCCTATACAGTAAGAATAACCTAACCCCTCCTCATTCCCACACTTTGAAACGATCACCTCTTTATATTTCCTGGTGAACTGTTTTATATCTGATGCTTGTTTTATAACCTTACCTAATCTGTTACACAGTTTCACTCCACAGACAAATTTACAAAAGCTTATACTGTAAATGCTGTATGGATAGTGTGCACTTTTAAATTTAACTTGCCTCTTAAATTATAACCACTTCTCTCTCCAAAAACCTTTTCTGTATGTTTTCAGGTAACAGGTTTTATACATAGAACTATGTAACATTAACTATGCAACTATTTAACACAAATTTCAATCTACATATGCCATTCATGTATAAAATAAATAACTTTGGACCCAATACTGATCCCTGGGGTACCCCCCACAGGTATCTCCCATCTTCACAAACTGTTGCTTGTTTATGAAATAAACCCAATGTCTTGTCTTACCCAATCCAATACAAATCCAAATACTCCCCCCAAATCCCATACAGTTCCAGTTTATTGAATAATATTTCATGATGTATTGTGCCAAAAGATTTTTTTAAGTCAATAAATATCCCTACAATACTTTTCTTGGTAATTTCTTCTATGAACGCTAATGAAATTATCTGGTTAGTTCTGAATCCATATTGATGGACCAGAGAGAAGTTTGTATGCCTCTATGAATTTAGCAAGTCTATTGTTAAAAAAAGCTTTTCTAAAGAAAAAAAAAGCTTTCCAGAAGAGAAACAGGCCTGTAATTTGTGAAGTGGTATTTGACACTTTTGCTATTTTCATTTTGTTTGGAAATTGTCCAGTTTGGAATGATAAATATAAAATGTGCTTTAGTGGTTTAGAAATCTCCCTCGATTACCCATTTTACTATTTTCATATCTATTCCATCACAATCAGTGGATGTTTTTGCATTTATTAGCAATTTTTATAATTTCTCTTCTCTTCTATTGTTTCCACAAACATTGAACACTGAATCTCTTTATTAGATTATCACTGTTATTTTTAGATGATTCGGTATCAGGGATGTTTTTTGCCACATTTAGGCACCACCTTAACCAAAAATCATTGTTTTCAAAATATTATTGTGTGTATATAAATTAGAACTCATTTAAATGTAATATGATTTACATTGTTTTTTTTTTCTCTAGATGGTGTGAGCAGCGTGCTGATTTGACATCACTCTGCAAACTCTGTCACGAAAGAAATGCTTCTGTTTTACTCTGTTAAGAAAGTACTGTAGGATTCCCTGCGGTTTACTAACAGTACCATCACCAGTTGCAAATAATGTTTGAAAATATCCTTATTATTTAAAATACAATTGTTTGCACAATTTGCTATAAATTCTGTTACACATCTACATTATAGTGATTTTGTCTTGTTCAGGTCTTTGAAGCAGCATATCAGGTCGTCTTTTACTCCTTATTTCCAGTCCTTAATTTAAATCCATCACGTCCAACAGGTTTGAATCAGCACATTTTCTATATATTCTTTTACAAGGAAATAAAAACTATCCCACAGGGCCTGTGGGAATAGACGATCATTGACACTTCTTCTTTTTACTGCATCTTGATCTTTGCGTTTTATTCTGTGTGATCACTGTGTTGAGAAAATAGACACCTGGTTCCACTTTCACATTTGAGGTGAAATATAAAAGTTTGTTAAAGTAATATAAAATATGCCATGAATAAACAGGAAGTAATATGGGACTGGTTTTATTTTAATCATCATAGTACATGTTGAGCTGTGTGTGCGCTGTACATTTTAACAAAACTATAGCAATAAGATAAAAGTTCTTTTTAATTCAGGCATATTTTTAAGGTGCAGAAGAGCGTGCATCTACCCAATAACGTCAATTAGATACGATGTTAAAGCGCGGATACAAACTCGTCCAATTTAAGAAACAAATTCATTTCCGAGAGCACTTGCTGGAGTGGAGAGCACTCGGCAGCCCGTTGATAGCTGATTAAGTATTAGTGCGAGGCGAGCGAGACACACTGGATTTATTACCCACGCCTTTGAGTTCCTCTCTTTAGCGGAAGCATTTTTAAAGTAAATGACTCCAGGCTCAGGAGACCTTCTCTCGGGCTCCAAACATTAGAAATAACAACGCGAATGAGCAGAGAGTCTCCGTATGAAAAGGGAGAAAAATATCTGAAAAATGGAAGCAAAAAACATGAATCTGGGTCAGAGACTTTCAGGAACAATGGAATTACACTTCCTTCAAATGACATTTGGACTTAAATCAGCCATGAAATCTGATGACACATGATACAATATGATTACTTTGTTACTCTATGGTTTAAAACCATTGTCTTAAAAACATTTTTTTTAATAAAAGATCCTTCCAAATCTGCCAAAAATATGTTCACTTTATTCTGGGATCTGGGATCCACCCACATTCATTACCTCATAATTATAGTCCCTGTGGGTTTCATCCAGGTTCTCTGTTTTCCTCCCACCTCACATGAACACTGATTTACAGGGTAAAATTATACTATATAGACTATAAGACAGCCTAAGTGAGATTTTGTTGGCCCGCAAGTCATCCTCCAATACAATTTACAGCTGCATTAAAAAAAAGATGAAAGTATCAAATACGTAGTAAAGACGGTAAAGATGTATAATTACATATAGGTGATACTCTCTAATGCTGTAACAGCAAGAGGCGTGAATGAAGGTGGGAAGCAAGGAGCGAAAAAAGAAGAGGCTTGTCTTGAACATAAGTTAAAAATAAGTTCGGAATAACACACAACAGACTGTGCTGTTTAATAGGGGTGGGGAGGGGTGTGATGTGGCATAACATGAAAGCAGAGTGCCATTTCCACCCCCCAACCCCCAAAGGGGCATTATATTCAAATAACAGGAAGGTCTGCAATGTTTTACTATGATTATTCAACAATTATTGTCAATTATTATAACATTTATGTATATTTTTTATTTTTAAGAATAATTGCATAGCGTTGGTTTCCTCTGGGTGCTCCGGTTTCCTTTCAGAGCCTAAAGACGCACAGATTAGTCTAACCGGTGCTTCCAAAATTGCCCATAGAGCGTGAGTGAGTGTGCATGTGCTTGTGCCCTGCTACGGATTGGCACCCTATTCAGGGTGTATCCCACATTGTGCCCTCAATCCGCTGGGATAGGATCCAGGCCTCCCACAACACGCTACAGGATAAGTGCTATAGACAGTGAGTGAGAAAGTAAGTGAAGTGGTACATATGTTTGATAGTTAGATTTAATATTGTGGTACATCTCTCTCCCTCTCTCAATTTTCTTTTTTCCCCTAAGTATCTAAAAACACATTTTGTCATTTTTCTAAGAAACCAGACCGTATCAATTTGTGTAATTGTATAATTTTTATTATTATATTCTTATTCTCATTTCATATATTATATTCTTTATTTTTAATATTTTCTTTTTCATACTCTATTTTGTCCGTTTTTTCACTATTATATTTTTAATTCATGTTCCTTATTTGAATACCCTATTTTGTTTTTATTTTTATTTTCAGATCATGGTCCGCATTTCACTTCATATAATACTTCTGTATGACTGCACCACAGTCACCACATTAACAACTGTACTTTTTAACGCTGTTCAAAACATATAACATTGTTCAACCAATAATCACTATAAGCAGACTATTTGGACTTGTACTCTGGACCAGTCTCTGTATTCAAGCTGTTACTATAGAATACATCAACTATTAGAAAGAGTGCATTAATATAAATCTATTGATCATGTTTCAAACAAAACTATGGCGTGATCCGCGCTCTGATACAAAAATAAGGCTCAGCTTCTGACCAATCACATTCGAACATCCGACCTCGCTGTGATATTAAACAAGTTCATGTTCTTCTCACCACAAACTTACATATATCAAGTCTGAAGTACATTTGACATGCTTCTGTATGCATGCTCTCTATACACCTGTGTCTTTTCAGCATTTGCTCGGTGTTTTTCCATGCAGGCAATGCCAAAAAAGACTAGAGAACAAAACACACTGATTGACCAGATGTAATGGTCCTACTCTTACATCGAGTACTATTAGCCTCACAAAGGCAGCTTTGTCAGTGAAGTTCTTTTGTTTGGTGTTAAAGCAGCTCTCACACACCTCCATAGTGACCAGAATCTGTGACATTCACACTATACAACATTCCCCTACACACTGAGTGCTTCCCCCATGCAGGAACACAGGATGACATGCCGCTTCTCAGCGGTTCATCTCTCAGGTATTTCTGACCTCTGTTTTTTTTTCACCTTCTATTCAGACGGCTGTTTAAACTGATTCCTGAGCCAGAGCAGCATTTTATCTAACTGTATCTAGTTTCTTCATGTAACCAGTAACCAGATTCTGTGTGATACTCTGCTGTACTGTATGTGCACTCTAGCACGGATAACAATAGATCATCCAGTGGATTTAGACACATTAATGTCAATTACAAACCGAATGTTAGGATGTATGAACAGAATTCTACAAGAAAAACCTTGAAGCTTAGTGTTGAATTCAATTACTCACAGGTAATACTGATTCAATGGTGGAAAAAAATAATAAACCAGACTGAGTCCATGAATGAAAGCACATCCGCTGGTTTTGTACTTTTTCTAAAGGTTCATAATATTATTAAGGTATCTGACTGTCTTTGCTTTGTTATTTTTCTGAGGCTTTTTCTTATCTCCTTATGTTTTCTGAAGGTTGACTTGACTATAGCCGCTTCTTTTTTATATATACTCTATTTAAAAAATCCTACTGTACATCAGACAAGTGGAACTGGGCAGAGCTATGACCAGACCAAAATTGTGCTTGAGTAATTTGCATATGTATTATACTCCATTCATATAATGAACATGGATTTCTGCACTTTCATAGATGGTAGCAGTAAAAAATTTTGATACAACTTTGTGGGATTTTACAAATTTGTTCAGAAGAGATTATTGCACATTTTGGATGCCTTCAGCATTGTTTTACAATGTAGAAAGAAAAAAAAAATTAGGAAAGACCACGGAATTAGAAGGTGTGTCCAAACTTTTGACTGGTAGCGTATGACATATAGACTGGAACCTCTGCGAGCATTTTTTATGTTTTGACTTTATAAACAAGCGAGTCTTGATATATTTGATATAATATCATCGAGTATCATGTATTTGGTAAACTGGTGTGTGTGTGTCTGCGTATTTTGTATTCATTACTTTTATATGAATATTTTTGTGTTGTGGTACTGTATGAATCATCTGAGTTTCCATCAATGCTTATGGGGAAGTTCACATTAATATGCAAGCGTTTTGATATACAAGCACATTTCCGAAATGAATTATGCTCGCAATCCAAGATTAAACTTCAATTTTACATGGCTTGATCGTATTACATTTAAAGGATGTAGCAGATGTGATTATATAGAGGGGCTTAAAGAAAAAAACATCCTCATTCTTGTTGACTGTGTCAGGGACCAACATTACCAACTGAATCTGGTCATTTAATAGCATTGGCTTTAATTAAAGAATATAATTTACCAAAAAAAGCAAGCTAACACAAACCCATGAATTAACACCAATTCATTTAATTTTGTCAACAGGAATCATGACGTATATACAGAGGACGTGCCTGTCTGTCTGCACAGAGCCTTAAGATGTAAATAGAAGTCTCAGCTTAAAGAAGATTTACCATATTATTCTATTAGGACACTGGTGGCTGAGTGGTAAACTTCTCATCTGCCATGTGGGAAGCCCTAGATAAGGCATCCCAATCCCGGATAGAAATGGGAAGGTTGAGTCACAAGAGGCATCTGGTGCAAAACCCATGCCACACTGAATGTGAGAACTAAGTGATCCACTGTGATGGATTAAAGATTGATAAATGGATCTATTGCTGTAATCCATGTGATGAAAAATCAGGAGATGGACTGAGGATAAATTAATAATGCTGACAAGACACGTCTATCACAAAGGAGTTTAATGGCAAATAACGGCTTATGTGGATCAACGTATCTGTGGAAAACTGGTGGACGCTTATCTCTGCTTAATTATTCAGAAGTGACACAGCAAAACTTACTTCTGCTTCATTTGAATTTGAGCTCTTTATTTAAATCGACAGAGTGAAAATGTGAGGCCTGTTTTTTCTTTCTTTCTTTTTTGTCATCTCGTTAATTCTCACCAGAGAATTGACACCAGACGAAGAGCAGGAAAAGATCCAAGCCAAAGAGAGAGAGAGAGAGAGACAGAAAGCTGTCAGTCACACAGCCCCGACTCACGGGGGGGTCGTGTCACTGCACAGTGCCAGCTGTACCAGCCTCGTTTCTGAATGTCAATGATTGAAATCTCTATGTCGACAAAAGAGCTGCCAAATGAGGCCATTCTTTAAAATAATATGCATGTGTTCTTATTGCCAATATAACGTTCTGTTCCACTGGGTTTTAGTTTTACATTTATTCACTTAGCAGGCTCCCTTAGTCGCACAGACTTACGAGATGAGCAAGCAGCAGATGGTACAAGGATACGAGCTGCACAGACAGGCCTACAAGCTAAACACAATAGAGACTCTCAATACTGTTCACAATTTAATTGTAAGTTAAGTAACAGCTATGTAAAAAGAAGAACAGTAATTATAGAGAACGGATGCAACAGATATAAGTTTACACGTAAAAATTCTCTTCAGTGGAAATAAGAAACCCAAACCTGCTCTAGCTCGACAATGCCCCTGTGCACAATGCTAACTTGTTAAAGACACAAGGTGTTAAGGTACTGTAGCAGTGGAGGAACTTTAGTGTTCTACACAGAGCCCTGACTAAACTCAACTCCACTAAACACCTCTGGGTTGAACTGGAACTGGAGCCTCCTCGAAGTATCAATATCAGTGCCTAAGCTTACTAATGAACTCTTAGAGCTGTAAGACCACAAATGCCCACAGTCATGCTACAAAACCTACTGGAAAGTCTTTCTAGAAAAAGAGACTCAAGCTTATTATACAAGCGAAGTTAATCAATCTGTAGTGGGGTTTTCACCAAGCTTGAATGTGTGTAATGGTTACTTTTGGCTCTTTAATGTATAAAGTCATTAGACACTGGTAAAGCAAAATCATCGACTTTATTAGCCCATGCATTAACACAGGACGACAAATCGCTTACTCGCCTATCCACTACAAAGTGCACTTTGTAAAAAGAAGACAGCCAGTTGGATCGAGGAGTTAAACAGAATTAACCTTCATTGAACAAAGAGTGATTTATGCGACACCAACTATCATCAACTAACAACACCTTCCTTACAAACATACCCCTGTGGATTTATGGCAATTCACACCTCCACACCCTGATGTCAATGCAATCTCACAACGCCACAGGTGTGAACCACACGGTGTTTGATATCCGAGGACGTTCCCAGTGTTCTCTAGCCTCTACTGAAGCTCTTCTTTGATTGTGTTCCCCAAAGCTGGTTAAGGAAGCAGATCGTTATTGTGTTTTAATTATGGCTGCTGTTAAACCCAACATGTACACTACTCAACACTTTATAAAAGACCACTAAGTAGTGGGTCACCAAGCAGAAAAAGAAAAAAAAACAGATTATCTAAGAGGCTTAGGCAACATGACCAAAAATAATCATATCCTAACTCTTGAAGGTATTTTTATGATACACAATATATTTATGAAAATATACAGTATACAGTAATTTTGCATTTAACAAAATGAATTTAAAAAAGGAAACATTTTATTTATACCAGATATACAATATACAAATATTTAACACTATAGTGGTCCAGAGGCATAGGGTTCGATTCCCAACTTAGGTCTGCATGTGGAGTTTGCATGTTCTCCCCATTCCTGGTGGGTTTCATCTGGATACTCTGGTTTCCTCCCACAGTCCAAAGACATTCAGATTAGGCAAACTTACATTCTCAAATTACCCATAGAGCATGCATGAATGTGTTTGTGTGTGTGTATGTGTGTGTGCCCGATGACATCTTAAATAAGACTTCCCAGTTGCTCGTCACTGATTGTGTCCTGAGACATTTTCAGATGGCCTCTGCCATGAGAGGGGATCGATTATTCTGTCGTTTCCAGTTTCTGTACCATTCTCTGAGTAACACTCTTTGATGGTATGTCAGGAACACCATATTTCTTCCTAAATTCACTCTGACATTGCATAAACGAATTGGCGACCCAATAGATTCGCACTATGAAGACGCACTACTCAATACTGTACAGTACACCATCCTGATGAGAAGTCGAGAGACTGAGTGAAGGGATATGATGTAAAAAGGCGCGATGGCTGTCTGGCGTCTACTTTATCAGTCCGACTCAGAGGAAACCCGGCATGTCCGAAGCTCCATATACTGAGGAGCACATTGTACTTTGTTTCGTACTAATTTCTTCAGCCTAGCAAACATTATTACAGACTATTCAGGGCCTCTTTCGAGGGAATCACTCTGTATCAATTCTGTATCTTTATGATAGAGATTAACTGATCCGTCACCCAGTGATCAGAATCGGCTGGTTTTCAGTTTGATCAGCCGATCAGCCACAATTTTGTACCGAGTGCAGAAGCTTCCAAGTGGCACAACAGAAACAGCAATTTTTTTTATGATGTTACATTATTAAAAGTCGGATGACTTAAAAGCCTTCAATCTGCCTTTTTCTCCAAACTCTTTGAACAAATTAGTCTCAATCCCACTCATTTCACACAATTACACAAGTTCCAAAAAATAACGAGTACTAATCAAGTCAAAAATCAGGAGCATCAGGACACACCAGCAATTTCGCAGCCACTCAACCCGAGTGTTCGCTGTCAAGTTGAGTTTTGAGACTTTGGAGGTCTTTGAGGCGGTAAAATGTCACAATTATAATGTCTTTATAATGTATACAAATGTCTTTATAATCCTGCAGATAGTTTACTCTATACTATTTACAAATTCTCATCCCGTGTGGCAGGAGTGAATTATTTGCTAAGTTTGTTTAGAAATAATAATTATGGTGGAGTAGAGAGATACATGCTGCTCAGTTAAATGTTAAACTCTTGTATTTAAGGTTAGTTTGTATTTTTTAAATGCTGACCCGGGTATTTAAGTGAGTAAACTAGTTTACAAAAAAATGGGCTATAAAAGGTTTAAAATTGTAACAAAATGTAATGGGAAATGTGGATGAATGTAATATAGAACAGTGGAACCTCGGATTGCGAGTAACTCTGTTTACGAGTGTTCCGGAAGACGAGCAAAGATTTTTAATACATTTTGACTTGAAAAACGAGCATGTCTTGGTTTACGGGTGCCGAGTTTTTTGACACCAACACACACACACTGACACACACACACTCTCTCTCGCCTTTACACCCCGCCTCCGCAGCTTCACACAGACACACACACTCTGCTCTACACAGAAACTCTGCTCTGTCGCGATTCTTTTCAAAGGTAAAGTGCTGGTTCATTTTTTTTTTTTTCTTTACCTTACAACAGTGATTCCATTAGTCTGCACTCACGCAATTGTCATTAGAGAGATTTCTTTTTTTCCCGTTGAAACAGTGTTTCCGTTGTGTGTGTGTTTGTTGTGAAACTTAAAAAGTRAGGTGGGGGGAGGGAGGAGGAGTTTTACTGTGTAAGAGGAGGTGTGGGAAAGGACTAATTCCACACACACACACAAACACATACACACACAAATACACAGTGCTTGCGCGCACAAACGGAAACACTTATCTGTTGGGATTTATTTTAACTTTTTTTTAAAGGTGAAGTGCAGGTTAATTTGTTTTATTTTTACTTTATATATTGCATTGTTATATATTTGTATTGCGATTCTTTTAGTATCATGAATTTATTTTATTTTCTTACAGTCCTAAACAAACTTGACACATAATTTGCTCCTACCACACAAAATGCTGTGCTGTCTGCCAGTGTGTAAGTAGTTTAGAGCATGAGTCCTGTAGCATTATGGAGGAAATGCAGCACCTCAAATGCAAACAAATATAAATAAAATGTAAAAAATCATTAAAAAATTGATTAAAATTTTTTTTCAAGACACATTAACTGCCGCATACAAAAAAATCACAATATGTAACTGAATCGATTTCACCCATCTCTATTAATTCACCTCTGAAATTAGTCACTTTTTCATGCTGTTCATTTGCGGTGTTCCTGGTGTGTAAAGACCTTAACGATAAACAAATTTTAAGCAGCTTGACAAGAACCATACACATTAATTATGAAGCATTTGGAACAAAACTTGCACACACTTTCTTTTTGCTAATTTTTTTCCACATATAGAAAAAGAAATCAACGTAGATTTACATAAAAATGGCCGCAACTTTTAGGAAGAATGAACTATTCTTCTACCTTCTTCATGGAGAGACATTCAGACGGATGTAGCTGCATACATTTGTTACCATTCTTTTAACAAATAGGATTAAAATCCAATCAAACTCTTAATGCAGCAATTAAAACTCCATCACAAGGCACTGTAACCGTGGGAGAGTGGAGACGGTACTTCAGAAAGACATAAAAATTTTTCATCCTGCAATTACCATTCGATTTGACAATTAGCATATAAATGGTGTTAATAAGACTGAAATATGGCACTCTTTCATTACAGCCTTGAGTCAGAGTTTTTCACTCGTGTACAATTTAATGAGTCTCTTTAGAGGACTTTGGGGTCAGGGTGAGTCAAACCGCTCTCAAAGGTAAAACAAGAGACATACGTCATGAGGGAGGGACACATCGAAGTGCTGAAATGAACGGCTGTTAAAAAATAAATAAATAAATGATTGCGGAAGAAGAATGGCTATTATGAAATATTCATTAAAATAAAGGTGAAACTCATGACTAAAATTAAATATATGAAAACTGAATTCTTAACTCTGTGTGTGTGAGTTATGAATGAGCAAAATGTACTCAAGCTGAAGCTAAATGGCTAATCCAATTTTATCTTTAATGACGAGAGATCTGTCAAATCGTTGAAAAAATGTCTGAAGCAGCTTCCAATCCATCAGTCAGGTCAAATAAAGGTAAACTTGGCAGACGCGTCAGGCCGAGGTCCTCCATTAATCTTTACAGTCATGTGTAATTAGCATCAGCTGCATGAGCGGCCAAGATGCCATAAATAACTGAAATGCAGAAGCGAATAAAAGAGCAGCTCGTCTTCTAACGACCCTGACAAACAGCAAGAGCGACCACCATGTCAGAACATCCCATAAATCTGCTTCGTGATTTTTTTTTTTTTTATATATATATATAAGCTACTGTATAACCCACTGTCTAACTTGCTACATATGTTCTTATTTCATCTGGCTTTCAGGAGAGCCCATCAAGTTAGGGAAATACTGATCCAAATTTAAAGTCAGAGACTAAATTATAAAAATCTCATTTTTAAAAAAGCCTTTTTTTTTTTTTTTTTTTTGGTTTAAAGGATCGATGCAGGTCCTGTAAGACGAGCGCTTCAGTCAGGAGCTCTCAGAAGCAGAGTGTGTATGATGGCTAACATCAAATAGGCAAAGTGCATGAAGTGTGACAGAGTGCAGTCCTCAGGCCAAAGCTGTTAGGAATGAGAGGAGGCAAGCGGCCAAGCAGCAACTCATACTGAGACTGAGACACGGACTATCAGAGATAAGGAGGCACGCACAGACACACACACGCACACACACACACACACACACACACACACACACACACACACACACACAGTCTAATCTATCCACCTATTGCACTTTTCAGACCTAGAACTTGTTTCCTCGCACTTTACCTTCTTTACCTGCTGGCGCACAAACACACAGCACAGGTGATCTTTTTTTTTTTTTCTACTTCAGGGAATAACATGTGTGCAGCCAGAATATTGCCTTTTCACTGTTCCCAGGTCAGACAGCTGATCTGTCTTGCAGTGCTGAGTCCTCTCATAAATATTTAATCTATTTCTTTCTTTCAGTTCACACACAGAACAGAAAAAAACTCGGCTCAGGTTTCCTTTTTTGTCCGTTAAGAATTCAAACGTGTTCTGCTGGGATTTAATTAAATCAGACCGCTCTGTTAAAAACGACTCACAAATATGCTAATAACTTTAGGGACTTATAATGTGCCGTGATCGCTTCATGCACAGAATGAAGCCTTTTCTCATTGACCCATATGAAGTAAATGAACAGAAATGCAGATTTTTTTTTTTTTAAAGGAATATATTACAAGTGCAGAAAGAAGAATCCTAAAAATATAAGATGCTAATCAACCAGGAAGGTGAAAGTAGACATAGAAAGCTCTGCTTTTAAAGATTACTGAAACAGCTGACACTCCATGTTCTGCATTATGTTCAAAGCAAATTCATACCTCCATCTGCAAATAGGCCTCCAATTAAGGTAAGAACACGAGTGGTGCCAATTAGAAAGCTCTTTCTAATTACTGTCAAGAACATTTCAGAGATTTCTGGTTCACTGTTGTAATTGAGCTTTCACACTGTAATTTTTTTTTTATTCACAGAGAAAATGGGAGATAAAGATGTAATAGCATGAGAACATTTTATGGTATGATTTAGCTCGAGCAAAATGTGAATTTATACCATTTCCAAGTCATCTGCAATTCCAATTAAACTCTTCCAGCGTCTCCCTTCATGTTTGATTCATAGTCTAAGGGTTGCGACTGAGACAGTATGAGACATGCTCTCAATCGATCTCAATTCAGTTATGAGGTGGAGGATAAACAAAAGGGTGATGTGATTACTTCGGAGAAAGAGAAGCAACAGGCCTTAGCAATCGATTGAATGCAGAGGGAAGAGCTTGCTGGTGAACCATTACATCAGAAAAAGGCTAAAGGGCATTGGATGTGTTTCTTGCTGTGTTAAAAACATGGCTAATAAGACACAGCATGGAGAGTGTGCAGCAGACATCTAAGAAAAACTGGTTAGTTAATAGCTGATAGTTAATTGCCCCTTGTAGATCAAAAAATCATATCTATATATCTGCTTAGGTATTTAATTCTTCTTCATCAAACATGACTGGCCGATCAGGTTCATATATATATATATATTTATACGATTCTGTGAATCCAGGCAACAATCCAAACCACCAGGCAACAGAGACCCCGGCTGAGTCTAGAGAGAAAACTGCCCATGTTCTTAGGTGAAGAGGTGTGGACTACTTACATTCTCATATCAGCAGCACTATCTACCAAGTGTGTTATAACTCCCCCAACGATGCATGAGCACAGCCGGCTGGCGTCACATGTCTCAGAGGAAGCATTTTCCGGTTGGTAGTGGTCGCCTCAATTTCAGACTGATTTTTTTAATAATCCTTTTTGGGGGATATTTCCCAAAAGAATCCTCGTAACGCAAAACAGTCCATTTTGTGCTAGGTTGCCTGCTGTCCATTACGCTCGGGAGGTCTGGCTGCATGTTTTGTTATAAGTTTTGTAGGGGTGTGCAGAAAATTAAGGGAACTACAGCTGTCTAGTTCTAAATCAGAAAAACTGGAATTTGGGGAAAACCAAAAAAAAAAAAAAAAAACTGAAAAGGAATTGCACCCTATAACTGGTGGTGAGGAGGGACTGGGCCACAAAGTCAATCCCTCTACCTTTACCCTTTTATTTCAAGTCGGCTTGATTATTGTAATGCCCTCTATGTTAGAGATGGCCACGCTTTTACTGCATGGTTGCATTTGGTCCAAAATGCTGCTGCACATTTTTTAACAGGACTATGTAAATGGGACACATAACTCCTGTCCTGGCATCACTGCTCCGTGAGAAGTTCAGGGTCAAGTTCAAGGTCTTCTTAATAGTCTAAGGCCTGAATAATTTAGCACCACCATATATGTCTGACCTTTTGAAGCCATATAGTCCGGCACTGTCTCTCAGTGTTCATCTTTTACATACAGATGCCAACTCTAGGTTGAAGAGTCAAGCCGATCATTCCTTTTCAGTAGCTGCCTCTAAACTCTGGAATGAGCTGCTCCTGTACATCAGGTAGGCCTCTACTCTTCCTACTTTAAAATTTAACTTTAAAACTTAATCTCATCTTTTTATACACTTTGGCATTTAATATAGTGTGATGAAGTACACTACCGCTCAAAAGTTTCTCCCCAAAGTCGACTCCATGGTCGTTCCTGATTTCTATTTCTTTCTACACTGTTAAACAATGCTGAAGGCATCCAAAATATACAATAATCGTCTTTGACCAGTTAATGTGTCTGCTACTCATGCTCTGTAAAGCATTCATAACGACTCTAATCTGAAGTACTGTTTGTTAATTGGTGATTTCCGAGGCTGGTATAACAAAACTTCTCTTCTTCGGGTAGTACCTTCTCCGAGGTAAGTTTTGGTTTTGTCTTCCTGGGAAGATCTTCATCAGAGCCAGTTTCATCATGGAGCTTGATGGGTTTTGCAAAATGCACTTGACAATACTGTTCTTGCAAGAACTGTCCCAAAAAGTCTGACGTCCGTGTCTTAAAATAACAACTGACTGTTATTGTTATTGTCGTTACACAATTACCTAATTCCGTATGTGTTATTTCATAGTTTTAAAATCCCCATTATTGTTGAAGAATGTAGAAAATAAATCACAAAACAAAAAATTTGCAAGTGCCCCCAACCTTGGGGTGGCAGTATATTTATTTTCCCTGTTTTTATTTATTTTATGTATTATTTATTTATTGTTTTCCTGTTTTATTTGCTCATTTTATGCAATGAGGGTGGACCTTGTCTTGATCTTTATAGGTTTAATAGTATTCTATTTCATTTTATTTTATTTCTTAGTGTTTGTTACTATGTTTAAAGCTATTTTTGGATTATACATCACTTTGGTCAACTGTGTTGTGTTAAATGTGCTTTAAAAATAACTTGAGTTATTGAGTTTTTTGCACACACACAAAAAAAAATGCAATAATAATAATAGAAGAGGTTGCCCTCAGGGCCTACTAATAAAACACAGGGTGTCAATGATCATAAATACTTTTTGGCACGATTAACAGCAAACAAATAGTCCTGAGATTTTTTTTTGGTGTGTGTGTGATTGATTGTAACACACAAAACGACAACAATAAGTCACAGGACTCTGTCCAACAGGCATTAAACTCAGATTCTCGGTCAGCGTTAAAGTCAGAGTTAAACCCACTGTCTCATTTTACTACTGTTATGTTATGCCAGTGACAAATATCACCTTGAGCCGTGGATTTTAATGCCATAAATCTACACATGATGAGGAGAGGAGCCATAAAACAAAAGAAGGTCTGCTCTCCTTGAATAACAATCACCAGGGTGGAGGAGTCAGTCAAAGCGAGCATAAATTTACTCCAGCATTCCTCTGCATGGTTCAGGATAAATAACGAGGAGCTGACAGGAACAATACGGAACTTTTTCTTCTGAAACCGTTGTGGATGCAGAAAAAAACGGAGATGAAAATGAAACGCTGATGGCTAAAAATTGACAATGTTCTTGATTACTAACAAGCACGGATAATCATGCGTGACATTGTGGGTCAGACCTTCTTGTTAAAATGCAGGAGTGATTGAACAATAAGGGTCCTTAAGAGGTTTTCCATCTCCTGTAGGACAGTTATTAGCTTAATGGAGCTCACAAGCCTCAGTAGGTCCATCTTGCGTTGTTTCACAGGGTGGAGATGGAGTGCATTTATATCCCCTTACACTGCTGCATAACACACACTCCATATGTAATGTGTTTTAATCTGGGAGATGGTGTTTCTTATCACCTTACCAGGCACATCAGGGTAATCAGGTTTAACCTGTTTCAGTCTGAGGAGAGACTCGGGCTGCATAGGTGTTCACAATGCTGTGCACATGACTAAATCTGTAACACACATCTGCACATAAAATCTAAAATGTGAATAGAGTAAAAGCCAAAAAACTCCCGGTCATAATAAAGAAATATAATTATCATTTTTAGCACCATTTGCGAGAAAGCACAATTACTGCAAAACAGCCTTATGGTGATGAATTAAGAGAACAGATGGAAAAATGAATCTGCTCCATTAGGTTCCAGCATGTGATTCCATCCCCGTACAGCTCAATTAGATTCCCAGATCAGTAGCTCCATGTGGCCTCTTCATTTGCCTGAGCAACATGTATTGAGCAGTAAAAGCAAATGACAAGGGAATGCCAAAAAAAGTGAGTCCTCAATTTCTTCAATCTTTACATAGACAAACACATATGTGGCTGGAGGGTGTGTCCAATTGAGCACAGACATGGGTAGATCTGTAAATATGCTTTCGACAGGTTCTCTGCTTGCTAATTTCCACACTTGTGATCATTACGTAACTTCTAATCACCACTAAAACACAACAAAAATATTTAGAGGGTTTACTGGAAATAATGATCAGTTAATTTCTAGTTAAGTATGTAAGATCTCTTGCAGTGAGAACCATGTAGAACTTATGAGGCTTCTCCACATCTGGATAATCATGGTGGAAAGCAGGTTAAGTTGTTTTAAATTACAAAGAGCACCCTGCATAGCCAAAAGTCTGTTTAATTATGCAAATACATGCTTGTTAAACATCCTGTTTCAGATTTGATGTTACCATAAGCTCCACTCTTCTCTTCCAGGATGACTTGTGACAGTGGAGATTTGTGTTCTTTGTGTTCGCTGGTGTCAGAATTGGTAACTAGTTCAGGGCACACCAATGCTCTGTGCTGGACACTTGGACTCACTTTGTGCACAGGTGCATTGTCAGGATGGATGAAGTTTGACCTTGTTTATTCCAGTGAATGAAATTGTATTGCTACAGCGCACAAAGACATTCACTACAAATGTGTACTTTGGACTTTGTGGTAACACTTTGGTAAAGAACTACATATGGGTGTGATGGTCAGTGGTGCACATACTTTCATCCATCAAGAGTATATGTATTGTAAGGGATGTGTTGCTTTCATGCATCGTGGGCTGATTTGGACAATTTCATATGCATTTCTCCATACGTCGTTCGGATCCGTGCTCGTTTCTATACGACTCTTTATTTCTTTTTACCTCACGCCACTACGGCAGTATTTTTGCATAATGTGGACTGTAAGTGTGGTCTGCACTGATGAACGCATATTAGCAATAATGGAAATCGTGTGTGAACTCATTCTTCCAGTAGATAATATGGTTACTGTTCAAATGGTCATACCCAGCAGTCTGTTACTAAAATGTACCGCAATGTCACAGTCATTCGAAATTCCTGGTAGGGAAACACTGAATTTCTCGTGACAGGGACGACAAACTTCATTTTTTCCACTCTATAATTTCATCCAGTCTTCTACTACAGAAGACATTACTCAGGCTTCATGCAGAACTTGGTCTATTTAAGTGTGTGTGTGTGTGTGTGTGTGTGTGTGTGTGTGTGTGTGTAGTGCGTGAGTGTGCGTTCTATTCAAATCACCCAAAATCACCCCCAGTATCAGTTCGACTTGTCCATTACCATAACGCATCTCTCTGCTTTGACACCGAGGGGAATTGCAATTACTCCATCTCTATTCCTCTTGTCACTATGCATGCAAATAGAAAGTGACAAAAGCGTTCCTCATTTATCTGGCCTGACGTAACCGAGGGTGGATTAACACAAGATCTGAGGGGAGCCGGTTGAAAATGCATGAGGCTGTGCAGCACTATTCCAGGTCCTCCTTTTTCCTCCTCCTTTCTGTTACACTCTCATTATCATCACGCTATCTGGCAGCAAAAGGGCAGGCCTGGTTGTTGACTTACTCAGATGGGATGTGTTTGTGTCATCCAGCTCTGTGTAAAACTCCATCGGCGTTCCTCCTGCTGATTTCGGTCCTTGTTAAAACGTCGGGAAAAGGTTACCGGTGTCGGAACACACTTATCAACACTGTCTATCTCGTAATGGTGGTGTGAGACTACACGCGCGCAGCTGATTCTGTGGGATGCCCACAAAATAAGAAACAACAGAAATCAAAGAGGAGAAAACGATAAACAATTACATTCACTTCTTGTGAAACTGAAGCTTCTGTGGAAGAGTTCGAATCTCTCATCAACCAGTATTTTCTTTGTACTGTTATGCAGCTAAGCTTCAGCCAATATCAATGAAAAAGGATTCTACTGATCCATTCACAAGCAATTGCTCCTGGTCAACAAAGAATGACAAACACAGAGGGAGTTAGTCAGTGGTGTTCTCTAGGGCTTATTGGAACCACAGAGATAGATAATCTTTCAATTTTCTTTACAGAGCCACAATAAAAGGAAGGGATTTTTCCTCCTGGTTGCAAACTCCAATTCTTGCTGAGGCAGAAAATGTGTGATACAACAGGGACTGAAGTCTGAACTAAGATGCTCCTGACTTTCCTTCACCTTTCCCATACTTTTCTCCAGATCGCCTCCTAAAATTAAAAAAAGCTGAACAATCAATAGTTCGTTCTCTGACTTCATTACAGTACAGGACTTTTCACATTCACAGAACGGCATTAATGAAGTAGCTCTGAGCGATGAAGCCCTTTTGAATGTTCCAACCAGAGAATAAAAGCAGGGTAAAGGGCTAATAGCAGAAAGGCCTACCTGTCAAACTGCCTCTAATTGCATTAGATTTCTGCCCAGGCGAGCGTGTCAGATCAGTCTGATTCATCTTAGGAAAGGTGCAGAACACAAGCAGACGCGGAAAAGGACAAATCCCTGTACAAGAGCCTCTGATATTTCTGTCCCTGTCAACATCCAGCGTCTGCTCACTGAATTGGATGGATTGAAGTGACTGGGCTTGTGTGGCCCGCCTCAGGACAAAGCTACACAAAGCCCACGCGAAAAAACAAATGAGAAAGAAATTAAACCATAAGATGCAATAAAACACTTAAGTATATCTCCCATGAACATTGGCATTGTATCACAGGCAACAAAATGTACAACAAACTCAAATCATAAATAAGAAGAGAGCAGGTTACAGCATGCAAAAACTTGCCATGAATTAAAGCACAAAGTACCATGTGATATATATACTGTATATATGGTCTAAGACTTTTTTTCATGTTACACACCATGAGCACAACGTTGTGTATAGCACTTTCCCCTGAGTGTGTTTGGATGCCCCGTGAGCAGCAGTTCGATTGGTTTCGGATGTCCTGGACAAAGCGAGTAAGCGTGTGAATCACATTTCACTACCAAGAAAATGCTCCCTTGACAGAGATACTCATGTTCTCTATTTGGGTGTGTGTCATATCAGGATGCTAATTAAAAGGTGCAAACTCCGTGAGAACAAAACTGACATCTTCGCCAGGAGCTGATGGGACAAGCTCGAGCTTATAATCATTTCTTTTTAAGCAAATAAGCGATTATGTGTTGGATGAATAGTGCTGTCAAAATAGGTGCTAATGATAACTCTAAACTCATCGAAAATTTTGAAGGATTTGAGACAAGTTAAAATTTTACTTACTTTACTTACGTTGAAATTTAAAGATTTGCATTAATTTTCCTATGTAACAAAGTCCATGTAATTAATATGTCCAATTAATTTCAGTACATTTGTATTAAAAATATGGACTTTATTACCAATTTAAAAGCCTACTTCATTTTCAACCTCCCTGTATACAAAACTCTGAACTGCTTGCATATTAATCTTTATAATTAACGTGTAATAAATGGTAAGGACAGGAATTACCAGTCACCCAATACAATATTACGATAGTAACTAGGTGTTGATTTGATTAATATTGCAATACCGTAAGTATCATGGAATTTACATATATCCTGATTCAATATTATATTTCTTACAATTGTTACAAAACCTAAAAATAAAAAATAAATAAAAAGGTCATAAAACAAAGGATTTATACAGTACCTGGGCTTATTCAGCTTCACAACTGAATTGAATGAGTACTTAAATGTAGCCCCTTTTTTTAACTTCAATTTTCTCACATAAAACCGAACCACAAAGTGTTACTGAGTAGCATGTATTTCCTTCATCAGCCATAATCTAAACATAATTAGCAAACAATTTACTCCTTCCACACAGGATGCCAGTTTGGGAAGATTTTGGGGTTTTACACCTGTGGGATTATAAAGAAACAACAACGGTTTTCCTCAAAAGTCTTGAGCGCGTGTTGAGCATTTGTTAGCATACGGACATGTGCGGCTTCAAATGTGTGTTTCGAGAATAAATTTGCACAAGTGGTGTTTTAAGACTGGTGTAATCGTGTGTAACACGTTGGTTTTGAGACTAATTCACTTGCAGTCAATTTTCAGTTTGCAGAAAAAGGCAAATCAGTGTCTTTTTAATGCCCACAACTTGTAGGTAACACCATAAAAATGAGTTTCTGTTGCCCCACTCAAGCTTGTGTACTTAATCAATTATATCCATCGTGATTGGTCATGGCTCGTCAAGCTGAAAAACATCCAATACCTGTCACTGGCTGATCAACTGGTGCACCTCTATTATAAGTGAATTAAATCATTTAAAAATCGTTTTAGGAGACAATGTGGCAATATGTAAATTTGCACACAAAAGAACATCTCTATTAAATTGCATCCAGGATTTATTTGCTAATGAAATTCTAAGTTTTCATCAACTACCCATAATGCAGTTTGGGTACCACACTTCATCTCCAAATAAAGAAAGTGATGTACTGTAGCAGCCATTAAATCATTTCCTACTAGTTTACCTCCTCATCTCAAACATATCAGCTTCACGTCTCAAAGACTGCCAACAAGCTGAGCTGAGCTCATTTTTGTACAACTGCATTGCATTGTGGGAATAGGAGTTCAGCATATGCACCAACATCTCTACTATTTCTACACTTAATTTGCATGAAGTGGTAGAAACTCTTCTTCTAATCATTATCACTTATGTTTGAAATTGCTGAAATGGTTTTCATCTGCTGTACATGCATTAGCATTAGCAATGCTATATTTAATTCGTCCAAGCAGTTCTTATCATTGCATTGACTTGGTAAGATCATTAACTTAGCACATGTTGACCAGCAGAATTAATAATTTTGATTGGAAATTGCCATTCAATAAGGTGGGCAAGGAAACAGCTGATGCCTCAATGGAAGTCTCAATGGAACGTCAATGGTAAAATAAGCTCTTGCCTTGGAGATCATACCACTATCGTAGTGGGCATGCAGTCTAGCCCTATTTACGAGGTCTTAAGGTCATCTTAGACCTGGATGCTACTGTTTTGTACATTTTCATTTGTCCCTGCTGTTTATCTTTACTAACACATGATAACTATAACCTTTAAAAAAATATATTTTCTTTTTGGCAAAAGAATTGTACCTTATGGTCCACATATGAGTTTTGCACAAGGATATCAACTTGTCGATTAAAAAATTAAATCTAGTTATAGTCTGTTAATCACACTGTCTGTGATTAATCAAGATTAATCAAAATTTTTAATTATTCAGATTTAATTGTATTATAAATGTGCAAGGTTGGAATAAAGAAATGCGTGACAAACTGGTTAGAGATAACAGATTATGCAGTTTTATAATATCTCAAACATTAACATTTAACAAATATTACATAAAAAATAATTTAAAAAATAGTAACAGTAAAATTTCTAGATTAATCACGCGTTAACATTAACAGCCCTAATATATACACATTGAAAGGTCAGGACGTTAAGGCCTTAGGAAATTATTCCTAAGGATGTCTGGGTTGTTAACATTCTTAGGTATGTAATGGGCCCTAAAGACATCCTGAACAGGTCTCTAGTTATAAAGATGTCCTGCAGTCCTACCTGTGTCCAATTAGGGTCAAAGGTTTGATTCATGCCTTGGGACTGTGTGTGTGGAGTTTGCATATTCTCCCCTGCTTGGTGGATTTCCTCCCACATTCCAAATACATGCAGATTAGTTTAACTGGCATTTCCAAATTGCCCATAGTATGTGTGTACTGTATGTGTGTGTGTATGTGTGTGTGTGTGTGTGTGTGTGTGTGTGTGTGTGTGTGTGCTGCGATAAATTGGCACCCTGTCCGGGGTGTACCCCACCTCATCTACCCTATGTTTCAGAATGAAGCTGTGCATTAATACATACAAACTGAAGTATATTAATGATCAGTTCATACTGAGCCAGACTCAGTACAATAACATTTCTATAACTGGTTCTCTAACGTCAGGGCGAGATGCACACAGGAAGCGAGTGCTTACCTGCTCGTCTCCATCGTGTGCCTTCATCAGGTGTTTCTCTCTGTACAGGGACCACAAACCCACGTTGGGCAAAAAAATGAGAGCCAGCATGAATAAAAATGCCATCTGCAGCACGCGCTTCTGCCTCCTCTTCATTGTGAAACTTCCGATTTCAGTCCTTACTGGAGTTCAGGAGTGTTCAGGTGGAAAAAAGAAGCTCTGAGGAGTCACACCAAGATGCTGCTGCTGCTGCTGCTGATGATGATGATGACAAACTTTCACCTGAAACGCAAAGCACAACATCACACACAGAGCTGGCTGAAAAGGGAGGCAGTGTATAAACAAGGGATAACTTAGTTACAGATCGAACACTACATTAAGGAGCAGGTTAGAATAGCGTGTTTTCATGCATAAAGCCATATATGGACATAATCCGCGTAGTGTTTAGTATCGGGGGGGAAAACATTATTTAGGAGGTTAGCTTAGCAATTCTCTATCACTTTAAATACAGCGTTAGGACGGCAGAGTAATGAGTTTAACGTTAGCGCTTAGCCTGGCTGAAAGAAAGCTGAGTCTAAAAGAAACGTAGCTAAAAATAAGAATTGAATTTAATCATGACTTACTGTAGAGGCGTATTTTCATGATGACACACACACACACAAACAAAAAGACAGCGTTTCTTCGTAGTCCTTCTATGTGGTTTATAGTCACGACGCTCAAACTAATGCATATTTTTTACAACAATAATATTACAGAAATAAACGTTTATATAATAAAATAAAATAAAGAATCCGTTTTTTTCCGTTACAGTTTAAATTTCCCAACGGCCAACGACTCGTGCTGGCTCGCGCAAGGATTCAAAATAGCCCTCGCGCTCATCTCTTAAAGGATTTGTGAGCGCGTGGTGCGCGCGTGCGTGCGCGTGTAATAGAGGGAGAGAAAGATCCAGCGAGAAAAAAAAGAGAGACTGTGTGTGTGTGAGAGAGAGAGAGAAAAAAAGAGGTGTCGGTGAAGGTCCCTGCTGTTATTATTGTTGTTAGTTGTAGTAATATTATTAGTAATATTTGTAGTATTCTTCCGTCGCTCGAGCTCCGGTCGGATAAATCCGTTATTTTACCACGTGCACGCGTATGAAAACATTCCCCACACGCGCGCGATTCCTCTCCTCTCCGACTCTGGAGTGTAGGTTGTTGGAGAGATGCGTGTCTGTGTGTGTGTGAGCGAGAGAGATAGAGGTGTGTGTGAGAGAGAGAGGGAGTGAAAGAGAGAGAGAGAGGTGTGTGTATGAGAGAAAGAGAGACTCGCCGTTATACCGTGCGTGAAAGAGACGCGCCGCTCGTGATGTGCGCAGATACAGACGTACGCTCATTTCCTTCCTAATTTATTTAATTGTTTGATTGTTTGTTTGTTTGTTTGTTTATCAACCACGTTATTATGAAGAACCCAACGCATATTATTAAAGGAAATGCGCTTAACATCCATGCACTGGCATGCGCGTGCGCCCGCGCGAACGCATAAACGCACGCACGCACGCGCCCCCACAAAGCGCGTGCTCATCACCTAAACCCACCTTTAAATTCTTTTCACCATAAAAGATCTAATACTGATCACTCATTCCTGCTTTAGGCTTTCTTATACACACCACTCACCTAATTCTGTTCTTTCCCAGCGTGCCATGTTTCATTCAGTTTTTTTTTTCTTTTCTTTCAGAAGTTGCATGTGAGAATAAGCAAAATAATACATATATATTTTATAGGTGTGTTAAATACATGTTCTTTTAGCAAGTCAGAAACTATTGCAATGTATTTAATTTCCATAATGATTTTTTTCTTGACCGCCAACAGGGGGGGCAGTGATCCCACCCAATGAACCAAAATGTCCAAAACGACAAAACACACAAGAAGTCTCAATGTATCATTGATTGATAATTGTAATTATATAGAGTATATGTATACTGTGTGTGTGTATATATGTTATTATTTGCAATGTATTAGATATAACCATGTATATAAAAATGAATCACAGCACAGCATTGTTGAATTGGAGGTCTCAAATCCGATTGGTCAGAAGGCAGTAAATTAATTTCCATACAATACCAGTCAAATGTTTGGACACCCCATCTAATTCCATGGTCTTTCTTAAGTTTTTTTTTTTTTGTTGTTGTTGTTGTTCTTGCTATGTCCTAATACAATGCAGAAGGCATCCAAAATATGCAATCATTTTCTTTAAACAGTTAATATTGAGATGTATACATATATCTGCTACGTATGCTCTGTAAAGCCATCTAATGGCTCTAATCTGCGGTACTGTTTATTATTTGGTGATTTTTGAGGCTGATAACTAAAGGAACTTCTCTACTGCAGCAGAGGTAAGTTTTGGACTTGCTTTTCTTTGATGGTCTTCTTGAGAGCCAGTTTCATCATGGTGCTTGATTGGTTTTGCAAATGGACTTGAAAATCCTGTTCTTGCAAGAACTGTTCCAGAATAGCTGACCTTTATGTCTTAAAATAACAACTTACTGTAATTACAGACTTATGTTCAGATTTTTGATTGGTACTGTATGTTTTCATTATAACGAATTATTCACAGAGACTTGTACAGCATTCTCTGAAATTGATGAAGGTTTTAAAAAATATGTGGTTATTTCATAAAGACAAACTTTATCCCATGTGTTGTGAATATTCATGTCCACAATCTCTAGTAGTGGCTCTAGTGCAATTTCTTTCTAAAATATTTTCTGCCACTGGAAGGTCTTCAGGAGGGAGTAGTTTGAATATCTGGACGTTTAATAAGAATGTATGTTATAGTAAACATTATAGAAAAAACATATTCACTTTCACCATGGTAACAAGATTATACTAAATGTGATTTACTCATTATGGGTGTAATATATAAATAAAATAATACTCTGAACATTGTTGATTTTTAAATCACCTCTGAGCTACACCATTTCAGCCCAAACTTGCAGCAAAATTGCTTGTTCTGTCTTACCAAGGTGCACACTGGTGTATGAGACCATGAAGAAACTGCTGTGAAGCAGAACATAAGTGGGATTCTGGGTAAATTAAGACATTCCGAGATGTCATGTAGCTTAGAAATGTACACTGCCGCACTTGACAGGGTACATACAAAAACAAAGTGTGTATATGCGTGTGTGTGCATGTGTGTGTATGTGTGTGTGAGAAAGAAAGAGAGATGTAGAGGGGTGTATGTGGTATATGTCAGCACCATGGACAGCACCACAGCTTTCTTTTAAATCTTTCATTATATTCTCTCCACCCAAAAACTGTTCTCGCAACAAAGTATACACACAAATATTGTAATATGGAAAATAACCTAAAAATAATAATAATAAAAACATGAAAAATAATTATTTTTTTAGTTCTCTTCAGTCCTCTTACTTTTTAGTGTTCTTGTGCACCTTATAATATTACTTGTTTTCCATAGGATTATTAGTTTCCTGTAAAAACTAAATATTTAGTGGAGCTGAATTCTTAAAAGGTTTAAAGGTTGCTTTAAAATTCTAACATCATCCTTAGATTTTTAGATTAATCAGTTCACCTGTAGGTAAAATTATGAAACAAATTGTTTCTTGTTTTCAAGGTGAATGTTAAAGTCAATGTTCCTACACCATAATGTCCTCAGCATCAAGAATAAATGGATAACTGAAAGGAAAAAAAAGTCATTTTAGGTGGGTTTTATGTTTTATCTTTCCTTTCTGACATTGCTGTGATTGACCTCAACCCCTTTATTAAATATAATCTGATCATACTTTATTACTCACCTGACCTTGAGTTTTAGTGGACTGAATGTTTTTGTCTCTGTTCATTTTGAGGATTCTTGATATGAGCTGTTTTTTGTGACATGTGCACCAGCTCATTAATTCAATTCAATTTTATTTGTATAGCGCTTTTAACAGTTGTCATTGTCGCAAGGCAGCTTTACATAATCAAAAGAATTATTTAAGTTTGTATGAAATGTGAATGTAAGAAGTTACATTAATACATACATTAAATGTGATTAAGAAGTTGTTTAATTAGTCAGCATTACACCAAACACATTACAGAGCAAAAAATAAAGACCAGTATTGTGTAGGCTTTTCTTGTGCCACCTGAACAACTTTGGCTCCTCAGGGCAAGACTCCACAAGACCACTAGGGGTGTGTTGTGGTCCATAGCACCAGGACATTGATAGTGGATCCTTTGGGTGCTGTGTGTTGTGTGGTGTGGTCTCCATGAACTGTATTGGACTTGTTTATCTGGCACATCCCATGAGTGCTCAATCGGATTAAGATCTGGGGAGTTTGGAGGTTGGGTCAGTGGCCTTGGGGTCTTTCCCTGCTGGGCCAAGTGTGCAGCAGGCTGTGGTGCACTGGGTGTTCTGATACATTCCAATCTTGGCCAAGTAATGACATTGTGGTTAGATGTACTGTATTGGCTTTTTCTGTGGGATCAAGTGTGTTGGCCTTTGATCCTCATGAGCTATGGTGAGCCTTGGGTGCTTATGATCCTGTCTCCAGCTTACTGCCATATAATTAATAATCAATGTTAATATGTTAAAGAAGACTGGTAGGGTCTGTTTTATTGTATGAGGTCTTTGGTTTTATTGTAGCTTTGTGTATTTTTAATCATTGGTTTAAAGTTTTTGTTAATGGTGCATTAAATGCCTAGCTGAGGACAAAATTTCCTTTGGGATAATAAAATTTACAAAAAATTAACTTTAACAACGTGTCACTGTTCAGAGTTTTATTTCATAAAACGCTCAACATGCTTGCGTCTGATTGTTATTTTCTTCCTTATTTGGACTTACCAGACACTACCAGTCAAACGTTTGGACACAAGTTTCAATTCAGTTCAATTCAATTCAATTTTATTTGTATAGTGCTTCTAACAATGGTTTAAGGTCAAAGGTTGCAAAGCAGATTTACAGAAACAAAAGAAAATAATGCACGTGTTTGAAATGTGAAAAATGTGGATGAATCAAAATGATCATATAGTCCCTGATGAGCAAGCCGAGGTTGATGGTGACAAGGGAAACCTTGAGAGGAACCAGACTCAACAGGGAACCCATCCTCATTTGGGTGATAACAGATAGCAGGAATTGATCTGCAGTCATACTGAGTGTTAGAAGGCTGGAAGTTCAATATAACAGGAGAGGTGTTTAAGTTTATATGGAGTCCTGTTTGTTATTGGATGCTCAGCTAAACAGTCACAAGTCCTCAGAGAAGAGCTGTCTGCATTGTCCAAGGCCAGGACTGTCTTCATGGAAAAGTGGAACTGTTCCCAGTCACCGCACGCATCACAAGAAGGTCCTCCAGGCAACATGGGGCCTCCATGCAACAAGATCTCTAACCAGAATTGGGGCACAAGGACGAGTCAGACAGGTCCAGAGGGCAGAGGGCGTCTGGATCACTGGCAGCTCAGAAGTGGTGTAACTCAACAGAGAGTGACAGGGAGAGAGAAAGAGAGAGGGAAAGAGAAGAGAAGAGAAGAGAAGAGAAGAGAAGAGAAGAGAAGAGAAGAGAAGAGAAGAGAAGAGATAACACTTAGGTTTGGTCACAGTCAGACAACAACAGTCATTTGTTATTTAAAGACACAAAGGTCAGCTGTTCTGGAATAGTTCTTGCAAGAACAGCATTGTCAAGTGCATTTGCAAAACCCATCAAGCTCCATGATGAAACTGTCTCCTATGAAGACCTTCCCAGGAAAGCAAGACCAAAACTTGCCTCCGCTGCAGAGGAGGAGTTATTTTAGAATTACCAGCTTCAGAAATCACCAATTAACAACCAGCACCTCAGATTAGCCACATGGATGGTTAGTCACATGGCAAGATCTAGCTTTGCTGAGGAGTGTCAGAGTGACTCATGTGATTCATAAATTACCAGCATGGGCTTTAAATTTTCTGAGCATGGCCAGAAGATTTAGTTGCAGGGCGATAACTTTTATTGACTCAAAATTGCATGTGTTTCCATAGGCCTAGCTGCGGTCATTTGGCCTTCTGTAGTGAAGCGTGGGCAGCCATAACTGGCAAAGGGGCTACGCAAAGCCACAAAGACCTACGGCAAAGCTATGGCATATTTATGGTAGCAACTACGAGTCATGAAATTGTGAAAGTGGGAAGTGGGAATAACAAACTATCCGTGCTATCCACCCTCTTTAGCATACATGAACGCACAGGAATTCACAATTTTAAAGAAAACATGCCCCTCCCACCCACAGGTTTTTTGGGATGTTGGTGGCAGCATTGGAATTAAACCTCAAATCTTTCTTTCTCTGTTGCACCACTCAGGAAACCTGAGATGTGTTTAAGTGTCTTCAGCCATATTTTCCTATTTAATGACTCTGAATAAAAAAACAAACTGAAACTTTTGGTTTGTTTGCTGTTGAATTGGTTTTGGTTTCACACAACACATAATATAACGCCAAAGAAAAATAAATGAATGAATACAGGCTTGTTTGAGGGGCATGTCGGCCTGGAAACATACTGATAAAACTTCATAGAAGATTTGTGATGAAAAAAAAATTGGCAAGAATGAGCAGACATCCTGAGCATGGAGAACGCGAAGCTGGCGCTAAAGAAACAATGATTCAAATAAGTAATTTCAAATATTTTGTGTTTTTTTTTTTTTTTTGCTTCTTTTGGTTGAAACCTTCAGAACACATGGGATTTCTGTAATGGTACATCTTGAGCCTCTTTAGTTTTGCAGCCACGTCTGCAAACAAATATAAAAACACACTGCAGGTTTCCTCCTTTTGAGTCAATCCAGAGACAACCCACTTTCCCAAACTTCAAGAGTGAGGCAGAAAAGCACCCCAGGGTTTCAGTCAAACAGACTACAGTGCGTGTGAAACCCCATGTGCATTTAATTATTGCACACAGTACATTAAATCCTGTTATCACTGATGGCCAAGGATTAAATATTTGAATAAAATTTTCAATTCGTGTAACATAATCTAGAACCCGAGGCATGGCAAACAGTTTTGTCACTAAATTTAGCCGTTTGTGAATTGTTGAAGTGTCAGAAAGCGGGTGTTGATGGTGTGCAGCGGTGCGTGGAAATGATGTGGAGAACAAACACAATTAGTGATTCTAAACGCAAACACCGAGCTAAAAGTCGTGCGTAGGCTGAGCGGTGGCATGCGGCGCGTCAGAGCTTGTCTGACGAGACGATGAACAAAGTGGCACCTGAGGGGGAAAAAAAGTTTCGAGTGTTTTCGAAAAACTGAAAAGCAAAAATATAGATATCACACAGGAATAAATATAATCACATATATGTATAGGGGAGACACTGAAAATAAGTGAAGCATGAAGTACACACACACACACACACACACACAAAAAGATGATAAAATGCATTTATGTTTAACACTGTTCCTGAGTTCATGCATGAATAAAACTAGCGAAAGTCACAGTAGATATGAGATATAATATGCGCTAATCGATGCAAGAGCTGAAAGGAAAACGACAGGTTAAACTGCGTGGAAAAATGTGTGGATTAGGTTTCGATTCGATCGGAAAACCATCACGAGCGACCCGAGGCCAAGCGCAGACTTTGTTCATTAGACAAGTTTTTGAAGTGGAAAGGCAAGCGAACGGACTCCATGGATTAATAAATCATTTCTCCTGGAGATCCAAGAAGTGAGTCAGTTCTAAACACTTCTTACTTCGGCTAAAAAATCAGATTCAATAAAGATACTTGGTGAGAAGCTAATGCTAAACTAAAGCAGACAATCAGCAAACCAAGCACGGGCTGTTTTAACTCCAGCTTGTGAGGCAAAATGGCTACAGGTCTGGGCTGAAGTCTTTCCGGTTTAAATTACGAGCTTGTGTTATTTATTTATTTATTTGTATTGTATTGTATCAGCACATAAGAAAGTTATTTTCCTGAGCCGTATTCTGCCTTACAATGATGCTATCATGCCCGTGCACAGATAGCGACTCAGCTCAGCGATAATGCTAGTCAATAATCCAAGATAACTGTGAAAAAGGAAACGCAAGGTTGTTTTAAACACACTTGAAGTAACCCTATTGTCAGGGATAACCCCTAGAGGGCGCCAAAGCGCCCGTGGTTGTTTGTAGTTTCTTTATTTTTGACTTCAGTTCCCATGGGGCAACTCGGTCAGGTGACCAAGGGTGCGCTCACCTGAACCGAGTTGGTGATTAGTTTGATTATAAATAGTTTGGTTGTCTTTGAGTTCCTTGTCTTGCGTCTGTTGATTTCCTTATAGTAAATGTCTGTATGTTTAGTAGCGGCTGTCTTGTTTTGTTTCTTAGTGTTTTACTTTCAGTTTCCTTTTATTAAGTATATGTGTTTGACGGTTTCCCTGACCTTTTATGTTAATAAACTTCGTTTCCTTTAACACCTGGAGCCTCTGCAGTTATGCCTCGAACCCCAAACCGTGACACCTATTGTTCACTGTATGTTTCAGCTCAAAATCTGTTCAGTTAATGTTAATGATGCAATAAATTCATTAGTTTTTATTTATAATGCAAACTTGTCTTATTTATTACAAGAAGCAAACTTTGGTCTATCATATTTTTTCCATTGGATAGGAATGCATATCAGGAAGAAAATTGTTTTTGAAAAAAAAAAAAAAGAAGACATGTCCACGTTCTCTTACATCAGATTTATGTCTGGTTGCCGCTCCGTCTCGACAGTGGAAAATTGCAGAAAATGAATCATGACACATCGTGCCTGCATTTTTTTTTTCCAGCTTGACATTCTCCATGCCCATTATCAACCCAGTTTATGTCACACTGACCCGTCTACAGTACCTACCCCAACAACCCACTCCCAGTAACTGAGCGCACACTTTATAAATGAGAACATGTATTAAACTATGCTGCTGTGGGGCAAATACAAGCAATGCGTTATCATTAAAACGAGCATTAACATTATTGGAATTTGCATAAGAGCCTTTTTTTTGCTAACCGCTCCCCGAGCTCAGCAGTGTGTGTTTTTTTTGGTCTGTTCACTTCACCTCAGTCTGCATAACGCGACTCCATTTAATCTCTCTGACCTGTGAACGGAGATTCGCTGCTGTGCTTGTTAACCTGGCTTCTCTGTTCCACACCATGCTACTGAACACACATCTTCAGATCACATGCTGACTGACCACACCGAAGATGTCAGCTCTTACACACTCCACTGCGGCAAGTGCTAAAGGCTTTTTAACCTGAGAGCCAAATCATACTGTTTTTTTTTTCTTTGCAAGAATTATCAACATCATTGTAAGATTCTTCCTGCATATCCACCTGAAATGATGTGCCTTGCTTGCCTAGTTTACTTTGTGTTCGATGCCCTTTGAGGCATTTATTGTTAATGCTATGGTCTCATTACCATGAGCACAAGCAATCCATCAGTCTTTCAAAAGAAGCGACACTGGCATTAATAAGGCTTCTAAATCGGGATCTTTCTAGTTTTGGTCCTTGTGGACCTGTGTGTTATTTATAGCAAGTTTGGTTATAAACCCATGTTTTTTTTCCCTTTCCCCAAACAATGGATCATTTTAAATATCTGTATTAAAAGTCCTAAAAAAATCTAATAAATAAATACTTTAAAACAATCTATCATCCTGTCAATGTGTTTTGCATTTACCATCACAGCATGGATGTATATCTGAATTAATCAATGTAACAAACAGTGTAAAAAAAAAAAAAAAAAAACAGTTTCAATTTGAAATAAGCATCTGTGTGTAATCTCAGTTTTGAACGCTGAGACATTCTACACTGCTGCAAAGAGATGACTTGCTAAACTGTAACAACTCCATTGCATTCGAGCACAGATGGACGTGTAGAGATGAAATCTGAACATAAACCCTCCATCTGCTGTTCCTATCGACGCCACATCCTCGTGCATGTGCTGCGATAAAGAGACAGTGTTTGGCCCATCAAAGCTGCTCGAGAAGAACTTCTGTAGGAGGTCACAAACTGATCGAAAGCAAACATCCTGCCTGAATTTAACACAGCAGAACCACTTGAAACCAAAAATTATCAAAGGATCAGATGGACTTGGAAGCGTTATTTTTTTAATCATTACATATATCGTTACACTGGTTCACTAGGTTACTAACTAGAAGTAACGCCAACCAAACCATTTGGCTGTACAGACATCTAGAGGAGTTTTTTTTTCCACAATCTAGGAGCCAAGACAAAACAAAAAACAAAAAAAAACTACAGATTCTGAACTCTCGTTTTTTCATGTAATATTTAGTTCATTAATCTCAACCACAATTATTGAATAAAAGATGTACACAAACTGGCTCCACCTACACACTATTCTGTATATTTGAGTAAAATTCTCATGTTGTATATAAAATGTACAATTTGGCCAAAATGCATATAGCAATATAAATCACACCTGAACTGAACGTAATATTAAATATTACGGATGAAAGTTAAAGGTACTGGAGTCTTCACGTAGATAAAAAAAATGCCAAATAATAAATTGCCTGACTCTGCTAAAGCTGTGAAATGGATATATTCCTTCCTTTCATCTATAAAAGACCCCAAGCACAAGGCAAAAGCTTTCAATGCAGTTGCAGTGGAGTGCGTGACCTCAGAAGTCAGAGGTGTTAAAGCCAATTTCAGTGGCAAGACTTTGAACCTATTAGGCATCAAACACAGCATCCGCAGAAAGCCGTACGAAGAGAGGCATGTGAACACTTTTTAGTGGCACTTAATCAAAAGAAATACATCGCTCACTTTTATATATTTAGAGCCAAGATTTTTTTTTTCAATTCCACACAAGGTCAGTCTGGTCCTCTGTCTGTACTGCCTTTTTTTAACCTCATGTCATATTTATGACTTATTCAGAAAAACGCATATACTGTAGCAAAGTAATTGCCTTCTATAGAAGGTCAGACAAGGTGTAACTTTATGAGCAAACCATTTGCAATACCCTTACAGTCATAAAACTAAATCTTACAAAATGCCATTTAATACATTATAACAAGATACAGTACAGTGGGATAAAATCTACATTCGGAAGATTAAGATGAAAGCAAATCATTTACACAGAGTGCACTTATGACGATAGTTAAAATAAGATATCAACATCAGGTGTAAGTACTGCAACGCTCTGGGTTTTAATTGTTACAATTAAAAACTGTTGCTTCTGTTTAAAGGCACAATTCTTCTGCTCAGAAAGCATCTGCCAATCTTACAGGGAGACGTGAACCATACATCAGCGATATAATCGGAATAATAAAAATAAATAAAAAATAAAAAATAAAAAATAATAATAAAAATAATAATAATAAAAAAATAATAATACATTGAATTCAATTTTATTTGTCTAGCGCTTTTAACAATTGACATTGTCGCAAAGCAGCTTTACACAATCAAAAGAAGTAAGTTTGTATGAAATGTGAATGTGTATGAATCAAAATGAGAAGATTGATGATGATGAGCAAGCCGAGGGCGACGGTGGCAAGGAAAACCTCCCTGAGATAATAATAGGAAGAAACCTTGAGAGAAACCAGACTCAAAACATCATATGCCAAAACCAGCATATGCATAACCTGACGCTATACTACTAGAGTGACATTCCTTATGTATCATTTTTGGATTTTTGGACAACTGTGAATACAACTCATTGTGAATAAGTGTCCTTGGATGCAAAAGCTTACATACACTTCATCATTCCCACAAATTTGCACTAAGTTCATTGGACTTTCCCTTTGTATTGCATGTTGTCAAACAAACCCTTTTCATGTTGGCACAGAGAGGATGGCACAGATGTAGTCAATCATCATCACTAACAGGAAGTTCAGAGACATTTTGGGACTTTCAGCACCACTGAATTATATTTTTGATTTCAGAAAACCTGATACAAATTAAGCCTTGCCCCTCAAATTCCTCGGGTTTCCATTCTGCTTTAGAGTGAACATCCAACCGCAATTGTAAATACACAGTAGTCCTTATGTTGACAACAACAGCTAGAAGACAGTACAAGTTCATGGTGAGATTGCCGACTAAAGCTTAAGATGTGAGATCTTCAGTGCAACTGGAGACTCCAGCAGGTCTACAGTATCTAGAACAGCATACTGTAACTCAAAATGAGATCGAGAAGGCAGCATTTGCTTGGGGGCACACTGGATCATAGAGCTCTGCGATACTTTATCTTGTAAACATACCTAAGTGAACTTATGTGAGCGAGGTCGTGACATCTTAAAAACATCTCAGTTTATCAGAACTCTGTTAGCCCCTTGTCTTATCGAAGAGAAAAAGTATTTAACAACATGCCTGTTAGGGTTTTCTGGCATGGTTGGAACGTTCTCATATTTTATCTTTTACTTCTCTCTATTTGTCCTCTGCCAATGTGTATAAAACTACTCTCCCTCTAAGTGCTTACCCATTTCCTTCCTAGTCTTAATTTGTCTCAAGTTCGCCATACAACTTCATTTTTCCCTCTTTATTCTCCCTAGAAAATGTTAATCACTTTTGTTCTTTTTTTGACGTAAAGGATGGACATGACGCATGGTGTCTTGCCAAAGGCTTAATTATGCTCTCATAAACAGATGACATCATCATGTACTGTATGCTGGGTGTTATCTTTTCTGGTAGGTAAGCATACCAAAGCACAGCAATAATTCTTTCTTTAATTTAAACTTAACAATTAATTACTAAACAAATAAGTTCTTAATCTAGACATAGCGATTAATTATGTTATAGGTACTAATAAAAAGTCTGATTCTTTTAATAGAGGAACGGTTTGGTAGATCAATAGACCCTAAATGTGGGCTTTATACTATTCATATATATAATAATATTTAGTAATAATAAGTAATAATAATAAGAAATTATAATATTTCATATATATAATTCTTTAGTTACAGTCCTCTCTAACCTCTGTACAAGGGAACTACTTGGTGTGTGGAATAGGGGATTCAACACCCTACATACTGTAGCAACCTTTCCATTCATGCTATTTGCAATGCAATAACAGTTAGTTAGCTATTAATTAGAAAACCTGAAATGTCAGTATTAGGTAACGTTACCTGCACATTAATTTATGAAGCATAGCGCACAGCAGATTCCATGGCATCATCCTATTTTCAACAGAAGCACTAAATAGGCAAATTCATTACAATTGATTACACTCACCAGTACAACATATTCACCACAAAATAATCATCAGGACAGATTGCTAGAAAGCTTGTATCTGTGTGACAAAGCATCGGGTAATCTGGTAGGTACTCTGAAATCCACTTCGCATGTAATTATCAATGAAAATGAATAGTAGTCAGATTGGTCATTCTGCAATCCGCTGTTGAAACTGACATCGTCATCGTCACATGTCTGCAAAAGGTCAATACGAGCCTTTCTAAGCACCTACATGAACAGAAAGCTTATTTCTAGCTGCATGTGCTTGTGCTTGAACTTCTGAATGAATTATTGGAATGCAGACATTTCTTGACAGTATCTTTGGTGACAAAGTTTTTAGCTCAGTGTGTGAAACCAAACACTCATGCAATTTAAAACCATCTGTCTAGGTTTTTCGAGATATGTTTGGTATGATATATTGCTATTAAATATCATTCTATTATTTGCATTCAGTTATATAGTGTACACAAATCAATCATTCAATCATTGTCGCGCTTTAAGCGACTCCTATGCCACAGTTCTCCCAAAACACAATAGACTATTCAGCGGATAGAGATGATTGCTTTCCAGTCTATACTATGCAGCTGAAAATGGGATTCTGTACAACATTTTGCACAATAGCACAAAGCACATTCAATAAAAAGAAAAAAAAAAAGAAAAAGCACAATGCACACAATAATCCATTTGAGGATTTCTTGGGTGTTATACTCTGAACATTTTCTGATATGGAAGCACTTATGATTCAACATTTAATGGCTTCCCTAGAGGGACAAGCTGAAGAACTCTTTATGTTTCATCTACATATACTGTAGATGAAACAATTTTTCAAAAAGTATATTAGTAAAACCTAACAATATGCACAGGGTACACTATAGCCAGGAGCATCACAAGCTCACACTGGGGTTTTGAATGGAATTTCATGACTTCATGTATATTTTATAAGCATTAATATGTATGCACATTAGTCTAATTGACTGGTCAGTTGAATTAAATGGGTTTTTTCTCTAATAAACAATAATTACAGATAATCATTTGAATAACATAAACATGTAACATAACAGATTTAAGTTTCTATTAATGGAAAGTTCAGGAATGGAAAAAGCCAGTGCTTTAACAAATATCCAAAATATTACTATATACATTTAATAATGATATCTGAATGGTTAGATTAAGTTAATAAGTTAAAAAGAGAAGTATGCACAGAGTAGACAGTATTAAAGTTAATGATTCTGTGGCGACAAAAAGTTTCAATCTCTTGCTGAAACCAATAAAGGTATCTTGCTGTGTATCTAGAGCACTGTCCTGGTTTAAATAAGCCATTACACACCAGTTTAAGATGCTAAACACCTGCTGGAACGCTCTAATCAAGCTCAGCATGCCACTTTTAAGGAGCATGATCCTCCTTTTGAGGTGTTGAATTATTTGGCTGGAGCTCAAAGAGAAAAAAGATTAATTGTAGCGGGAACTAGCAAAATCTATCAAACATGGTGTTTTTTTTTAAATCTCTGTTTTCAACAAAATTTAAGCAAGTCTTTTGTCTTTGGTGATTTCTCTAATCTCATAATGCAGGTGGTTTAAATTAATATCACAAAGTACTTTGGCGATGCTTTAGAATGAGCTTCCATTAACATTATTTAATAATGACCTCAATAACAGTAAAAAAAAAAAATAGAAATGAATAGAAATAAATAATAAATAAATGACATCATAATTCTAAAATGTTACAATTCTTCATTCTGATTAATCAGAGCCATAAGCAAGCAATTAATATAAATACTGTAGATCCCAAAGAATCAATACACACTACATACAGTAGCATGTCTGCTAGCTGGCAAGCCGCCTTACACTGATTTATACATTCCAGGTAAAGGTCTATCTCTTCTTTCTTTCCATCTTTATCTGATAAACATTTGTATATTTTATGTGATGTTCCTAAAAAGTCGTAGAAGCAGTTTGGTAGACTTAATGGAATGATGAAGTATTTGGTGAAAGATGTTTCTTAATCATTTATGGAAGTAGTCTTCGATGTCAGGGCTAATGTGTAAAGCTGTAACATTTTGACAAGGGAAAGTCAGGATCTCTTTAACATGAAAAGCAGCACTGCTATAAATGAGTAGACTTTTATTTTCTTTATTTACTATATACTGTATAAAGCATCACACGATCATATCTTTGATTAATTTGAAATATTCCAGCAAACAGCCTTCCCCTATTATTATTATTATTATTATTATTATTATTATTATTATTATTATTATTATTATATTTTAATCAGTTAATACAAGGTTTAGTTACTTTGTATAGGACAAAATATTACAAAAAGTACAAAAAACAATATCCTTTCTCAATACAACTACAAACAGTGGTACTAGTGGCACAATTCTTTTTGCCAGATATTTATTTTGCCATATTTGTCACACTTAGATGATTGAGATTAAAAAAATGATGAATTAATTTATTAAGAGAAAAAAGCTGTCCAAACCTAGCTGTGAAAAATTACCCCTTGCTAAATCATGAATAAACTGTCATTTACCACATTTTCTGGAAGGCTGAGTTAAATTCCACTTTCACACCCAGACCTGATTACTGCCAGATCTGTTGAATCACCTAAATAGAAACTAACTGACAAAGTGAAGCATGCTATCTTAAAACACATTCTGTGATTTAAAGAAATTCAATAACAAATGAGAAAAAAAGTAATTGACTTGTCAGTCTGGAAAGGGTTACAAAGCCATTTCTAAGGCATTGAGACTCTAGTGAACCATTGTGAGAGCCATTACCCACAAAAAGAGAAGACTTGGAACAGTTGTGAACCTTCCCAGGAGGAGCTGGCCTACAAAAATTATTCCCAGAGCGCCATGATGACTCATTAAGGTGCTCATAAAAGAACCCAGAACAATATCTAAAGAACTGCAGGCCTTACTTGCCTCAGTTAAGGTTAGTGTTCATGATTCAACAATAAAAAGAGACTGGGCAAGAATGGCATTCATGAGAGAGTTCCAAGGCGAAGGCCACTGCTGATCAAAAAGAGCCCACAAAGGCTCATCTCACATTTGCCAAAAAAACATCTTTATTATCCCCAAGACTTCTGTGGGCTAAAATGCTAAACTTCTGTGGAAAAAAAGGTTTTTTTGTGTGCTTCCCATTATACTGTATCTGACACAAAAAAACAAGAGCAACATCACACCAACAGTCAATAATTGTTTTAGCGTGATGATCTTGAGCTTTGCAGCTTTATACTTCTCCTTGAAAAATTGGAAAATGTTGTAGTAGGTAAGGAAATGGCCTTTTCCTGGCTAAGGTCATTTTTGACTGATTGATGATTTGATCCATTTGTAGTTTTAAATCCAAACTATTGTACTTGTACTAAAGTGAAGTTTGGTGTTCCACAGAGTGCAGTTTTAGGCCCATTGCTATTTTCTCTTTGAATGCTTGAGTAACTCTGTTATGCTGATCTGTATATGTACATTATATATATATATATATATGTGTGTGTGTGTGTGTGTGTGTGTGTGTGTGTGTGTGTGTGTGTGTGTGTGTGTGTGTGTGTGTGTGTGTGTGTGTGTGTGTGAAGGAGATTGGACACTGGATGCTAAGTAACTTCCTTTTGCTTAATTCTGACGAGACAGAAGTACTGGTACTAGGACCACATGCAGCTAGAAGTCAGCTTTCTGATCTCACAGTAACTCTGGATGACCTTTCTGTTTCATCATGTGCAACAGTACAAAAACATTGTGTGATTATAGATTTCAGTTTTTCATTTGAAGCTTATGTAGATAATATTACAATGGATAGCATTCTTTCATCTTAGAAGTATTGCCAAAATAAGGAATACATTGTTAGTACACGACGCAGAAAAAGTAGCTCATGATTATTGTAATGCATTACTGTCTGTATGTTCAACTAGGTGCATTAACAAATTCTAGTTAGTCAGGAATGCAGCAGTGAGAAAAGATGTGAGCACATCACCCCTATCTTATCCACACTGCATTGGCTCTCAGTTAAACTGTGCAATGATTTTAAAATACTACTATTTACCTATAAAGCACTAAATGCCTGAGTGAACTGATAGTGTTTTATGATCTGCCACACCCACTTTGATCAAAGGATTGCAGGCTGCTTGTCAGTACCTCATATTCTGAAAACTACAGCAAGAAGCACAGCCTTTTATTTCAAAGCCACAAGGTAATGGAAACGCCTTCTCTTTAATTTTCGGGACTCTCTGTGTTTAAGACTGGGCTAAAGACATATTCATTTAGTCAAGCTTTTTTTGGATGGATTTGTCACGTAAAGGTACAGATCTGAGAGAGTCATGGAAGGTAGAGTGTTATGGTGAACTGGTATTTTTTTATGCTGTCTTCCCCACTCTATAGCACTATTCGGACGGGACTAGTTTTACTGGGGGACGTTTGAGTTTGAATTTTTTTCAGCCGACATCTGTCATTTCATGTATGTATCCGGACGGGATTAACATCTCTGTGTTTATTACCGAGATAGGCGTGTCTGTGTTTTACATGTGGGAGTTGCACATGACCACGTGTTGAGGATGGGGATTTCTACTGGAGCGTAGAAAGCAGAAACTCGAATACCGGTGCGCTAGAGATTGTACGGTAGTTCACGCTGACCAAAAAACACAAGAAAACGTGTTTAAAAAAAAAAAAAAAAACAGTAGGTAATTTGCTCTGGAATTTTCACAGAGGTCGTGTGAGAAAAAGACAGACAGGGTAGATTCGGACGGGATTTAAAATTTTGTGAAATTTAAATTTCACAAAATACCTCTGTGAAACAGAAATTCCTTTAACGTCCCCCAGTAAAACTCGTCCTGTCCGAATAGTGCTTTAGTGATCACTCAGGTTTGTTGACAGTAAAGTAACTGAATATGTTTGAATTAAGACAACTCTGCAAAGAAGCATGGGTCAAAATGAATCAGCAGCAATGTCAAAGGCGCATATGGCACTTATTGCAAACGCTTTATTGTAGTTGTTAGATGGCCAGTTTAAAGAGGTTTAGGGGCAATTACTTTTTCACATAAGGCCAGGCAGGTTTTGACGTTTTTTTCCTTTTAATAAATTAAAAAATCACTTAAAAACTGCATTTTGTATTTATTTTGTATTGGTTATCTTTGTGTAATATTAAAATTTGTCATTTGTGTGTGACAAATGTGCAAAATAAATAAATCAATGAAGAGCAAATACCATTTCACTTAATAATATTTGGTGTTTGGTTTGTTGTAAATTTATTTTAAGAAATAATGAACATTATTGAATCTAGCCAAACCTATTTCACTTTGTTTTTTGCAGTGAGGATATAACATATTAAGTTTCTAGGTTGATCATGTACATGTATAGTTTGATTAAAAAAAGACCAAAAAAAAAACTTTTTATTTCATTTGATCTCACTTACTCCTTGGTTTTAATGACTAAAAAATTATCATTTTAATATCTAGAGGTGTAATAAAACAGGGTGCATGGTGAGAAAGTGTTAACTGTCTGTATTAATACCTTGGCAGTGGTGAATCATCTCCGAATGGAAACACTCTAGACGATGTATTATATTATCCAGATGACAATTACAATGACAAATTAGACTTTCCAATGTGCATCACTGGAACAATGGAGGAAATGAGCTGTTGCCACATTCCAGCTACTAGAACATCTTTATGTTCTGAAAAATCGCTGACAGAAAATCTCTTAACGCTCAGCAGATAGTGGATAATCAAATTTTATGTGTATATAGAGTGTGGCTGTGCATCATTGGCCATTTTTTTCACATGCTCAGAACTAAATGAAGAAGCTTTTATTGGTAATAAAATATTGTGGTACCCTCTAAAATGTTATTCTAATCTAATATTGAGTTTAAAACGCCTTGGTTGAATGTGACAAACATTTAATTGGTTGCACTGAGGGATTGTACATTATTCATATCCCCTAACACCGTGTGCAGATTTGTGCAGGAGCAGCTAAATGTTGATAAAACATTCCTCGCAGAAAGACGGGACACGCAGCGCCTGGCAAATGGCTCCAATTTTGTGGTTGAAAATAGATATGGATGAATAACTAAATGTCTGGCACCATTTTTCTCGCTGTGACAGCGTTCCCTCTGGGCTTTTTTTTTCTATCTCTCTCTCTTCCATGCTCTGTTCAACCTTTTTAGAGGTGGGAAATCCATTGAATTTCAATTTCTTCTTCTGTAGGGAAGGAACACCCTAAGGGGAGAAGATTTGACACAAGTACATTCCAGGAATGAATTGATATCTCTATCAGGTTTGGAGAGATGGCACCCGGCCAGGGTAGGCTCACAAACAGTTCCAGAAATATTTCGAGGGACATTAAATATGAAAAAGCTGCAAAAGTTGAAGAGATGAAAAATATGTAAATTGAGGTTATAGTCTTACTCTGAGATGAAATGTGGGCGTGTGTCACGTCTGGGCATTTAGACCAGAGTCCAAACTAAAACGTTTTTTTGTTGTTGTTTTTTTGTTTTTGGAAAACACTTCTTCCTGCCCAGTAGGTGGTGATAGTATGTCAAAAACTGTTAACATCAAACACCTTAAGCATAACAATGACCCGTAAAAATGTCAGAAACACACGCTTCAACCACAGCAATTTTTGGTTGGAAAAGAATTTCCCACTAGCTGCTCGTTCAACAGGTCTCACCATAGCGGAGATTCCTCTGGCACCTCTGCATCAGACCGTATTAATAAAGGCACCAGGAATTAAACCGCAGTCAAGTTGTCAAATCGGAAATGAGAAAATAGGTTTTATGTGTTCATGTTTGGCCTTTAGTGTGACTCAAAATCAAAAATATCCATATAGGTAAGGGGCGACATGGTGGCTTAGGTGTTAGCACTGTCACCTTGCACCACCAGGGTCTGGGTCGAGTCCCCTTTCTTTGAGAAAATGCACCAGTGAATGGTGTTTGGATGTTCTCCCCGTGCTGGGTGGGTTTCCTCTGGGTCCTCCGGTTTCCATCCACAGTCCAAAGACCTACAAGTTAGGTTAATTGGCATTCCCAAATTGTCTGTAGTGTGTGATTGTGTGTACAGTATGTGTGTGATTGGTACCTAGTCCAGGATGTACCCTGCCTCGTGCCCTGGGATAGGCTGGGACAGAATAAAATGGTATAGACAATGAGTTAGTTAGTGAGTATATAATGGAGGCATGGGTGGCATAGTGGTTAGCACAATGGTCTGTTACCTCCACAGTTGAGAGTTCAGTTCCCACCTCCAGATTTATTTGCATGCTCTCCCCGTTCTTGGTGAGTTTTCTACCACAAGTCAATGACATGCAGATGAAACTACTGTAATCGTGTGAGTGTGTGCATGGTTGTTCTCCCTGCAATGGATTAGCACCCTTCCTTGTGTCCTGGGATCCTGTACACGATAAGTGGACTAGAGAATGAGTGAATGCAGTAGGTGTGGGCAGACCCCAAGTGCTCATGTTCCCAAGTTACTGTTGTTATTTTTCTTCTCAGCTGAGTTTAATTGCGTATTGCTCTGTATTCCCGTTCATTAATCTGGGCTGTCTTTCACACCTCAGGTGTATAAAATGATAGTAAATAGAGGAGCCGCTGCTGTTCTGGTGTCCTCATCCAAGTTTGCTAATGAGCTTTTTCTAATTTGAAGTGGGGGGGGAAAAAATCTGATGTGTGAACACAAACACAGAAACAGAGCCGCTTCACTTTCCTGATTACAAACCTCAGCCAGTCATTTGCCTCATTAGCCAGTTTCATTACTCCAGACTTTGTATGAATTTAATGTCAACATTAATGCCAACCATGAAATTTGACATTGCAGTCAATGATACAAAACGATTGTAATTATAAATTATAACTGCAGCACTCATGAACAACCCTCACCCAACAGCCTCAGGTCTGAATCAGGAGTGCCGTTACCGTGAACATCAGCGAGGCGGGGACCACAGTAAAAGGTCAGAACACACGTAATCATAGCTCATTAAAATGCTTCAATGAGATGAAAATCTGAAATTTACAACTATTCATTAAATCTGAGACGACAGTACTAATTGGACATTAGCACCCTGTAACTCACTGCCAGGCTAATTGGCATTTTCAATTGCTTTCATAAGCTGCTATTAGTGTGGAGCAGGTCAAGTGATTTACAAATTAGACACAACCAGGTACAGGAGGTGAGATATGGGTTGATGTGAGCCTATGCAAATCTATCACAGTTTGAGGGAAGGTGAATATACGGTTATTAAATGTTATTAACTAAATAACTGCTACTTGTTGCAAATGTATAAAAGAAAGTTTTGTGAGATATTTCTTACTGAAACTGCATGTCATATGGACGTTGGGGTTCTCCATCTGTATTCCACTGGCATGTGGTTGGCTACAGACACACACACTAGAAGTGGTAGCTCCAAGTGAAACCCTTAATTGGGTGAAAAACCACATTCTGTAACTTACAAGTGCCAGTATCAGTAGCTCAAGACAAGAAAATGTAGAAAATATGTATTTTGTATTAAATGTGCTTTTAACTTTATTTGTGCGCCATAGATGGGCAACATATAGGGTAACTTCAATCACCTTGCTTTTCAACATAATAATGTCAACAATTAACAATAAAAAAAAAAGAAAAACCCACAAAAGTAAAAAAAAAAAAAAAAGTCTTGAAAAAAGTATCATTTTTTATTTCATTTCCAAATAATTGAACGGTTGCTCTATAGATGGTTAATGCATTGCGCTACTGACTGGAATGTTGTACATTCAAATCCTACTCGACGAAGACGCTTGGTGTTCAACCTCATGTTGACTCATGTCTCAGCTGTAAGTTGCTTAAGATAATCTCCAACACTACCAGGAGTCACATTACTGGAGGTGGAGACAATCCAGCTAGAGTTGCTGCTTGCTAAACGACTATGTGATAAAGCATGCCACAATATTAATGGAGAATCTGATAGAGTGCACGTTGGCACTGTACAATAAATAAATAAATAAATATATACATGAATAAATAAGAGGACCTTTTGAGGTAGACACTGTTCATTACGGTTTTAATGGAAGATTACTGTGGAAGGATTTAACCATTTAAGTGAGTGATGTGATGGAACTGAAGTGCATAAAGTGATTAAAAATTAAATTGTGCACAGTCTGAGCTGTACGTACAGTAGTTCAATTCACTCATGATCTTTACCGCTTTATCCTGTATTCAGGGTCGCGGGGGGCCTGGAGCCTATCCCAGGAGACTTAGGGCACGAGGGTGACCATCCATCACAGGGCACACACACACACATACTGTACACACATACACAGACTCGCCACACTCATTCACACACTATAGGCAATTATGGGGAAAGCCTATTAGACTAAACTGAATGTGTTTGGACTGTTTGAAGAAACCGTAGTACCCAGAGGAAACTCAACAAGAATGGGGAGAACATGAAAACCCCATATACACAGAGATGGGAATTGAACCAGGCTGGGAATCAAACCTGAACCTTGGAGGTTCAAGGCGACAGTGCTAACCACTAAGCCACCATGTCGCCAGCTTCTGTCTCATAACAGAACAAAGCTTTCTGAAAACATGAACAAGGCATGGCATTTACAGTACTAGAGTATCTGGGGAAACTGCAGTTCTGTTTGTTTTTACCACTGTTTGTTAAAATAACTTCGTACACTAATGATCTTTGCAGGCAGACACCAAGGCAAGTTTAGTAAAAAAAAAAAGGGACAAAAAAAATGCTGAAATATACAGTATTTATGGTTCCCTGAAGCTGTCAAAAAAAAAATGTCAAGAAATAAAAATGCCTAAACTGATTTTGCAGGAATTTTGTTTTTCTCAGACTGAGACATATAAACAATATAACATAATACCTACACTATTACTTTACACCAGAATCACCTGATATAACACATATAAACTGTATAACATACTGTAGCATGCGGTATGTCCTCAGTCTGTTCCCAAAATGAAATGACCACATTACTGTAGCGAGTAAAAAAAAAAAAAGAAAACTGTTTGATTTTCCAGCTTGTCAAAGTCAGACACGCGTAATCACCACCTCCCTTCCTTCCGTCCTTCCTCCTTGAAGTCAAATTCAGCAGTAACAGCTTCTGTAACGACCCTCGGTTTAACGTTCGCCGTGCCTGTGTGTGACATTACTTCAGTATATGAGACGTCGCAGGATAATCACATCTTTATCTCTTCCTGCTTCTTGACAACTGTAATTAAGGTTCCCTTTAGCTGTGAACTGCCACTGCTGCTTGCGCCCGCTTTCCAGGCTGTCTGTTTCTGTAATACCGCGTGACACGGTCACCTGGCGTCGAGGTAGGCACTCGAGACAAAGTTATAATTTAGCCCCCGGAGGGATTGTTTGTTTTTACTTGTATACGTGTGCGAGCAGAACCAGAACTGTGTGAAGTGCTTTGGGTGAAAGTAGCATGCTTAATGCTGGCATCGCTGGCTGAAGCTGTCTGAAGGATAGACGCCGCGCTTGTAAATTAGCACAGCGTTGTCATTTTTTCTGTCTGCAGCCATTTTGTATCCCTCCCGACGAGGCACCTGTTATAGCCGATAAACTTGATTATGGCTCTCTAGGCATGAGTGATCGTGCTTTACTCTGCCCCAGGCACACATGCTGTTGTTTTAACATTCTGGCAGCTGTCCAGCTTGTCATTGGTTTTGCTGTCCGAGACTCTGCTCCAGGTGCTGCGATACTCCCAGCGAGGCCAGGCATCACACACACACACACACCGCCTCTCTGTTTGTGTTTTTCTATTTCTTTTTCTTTCCGCCTCCCTCTCTCCCACTCAGGATTTCATTCCTTGCTTTGTGTACAGCATGATGACCCTCGACAGACTCATTCCTCAGGAAGAACCAGCAGCCACGAATGTTAGCCTGCATATGTAATGGAACGCAGCAGATGGCTTCGGCTCGTACATCAATATTTTCGTTATTTTCAGCCTACTTCTGAATACATTGCGTTTTGTTACATTCATCTTGCTTTACTAGCTAAATCCCTGAATAAGCAAAGCCATCTGTTGCCATTTCATTATATATGTGGTGTTAGATTCATGCGAGGTTTGTCTGACATTGTGCTCCTTGAACAGACAACAGACTCCGGGAAAACACATTGCTGCTCATATTTTTGTTTAATTGCTGACATCAAGATGCCTTTTGTTCGTCAGCCGAAATAGTGAACGTGTTGATCCTGTCGTGTTTATGGTTTTTCACCAAATCTGCTGTACAGTAACACTTACTGGATACCAAAGTGTTTGCACGTTTAAACGTTACATCAATAGGTGCACCTGATACCAGAAGGTACAATACTTGCACTTGTCCCAGCGTTTCACTAGTGTTTGGATGCCGTCAAGGTAGAAAGTTTGCTCAGTACTTCAGACCCTTGATCGGACTGCCTGCTTCACGTCTGAAACCCTGGCCCCCCAGGAACTCCTTTAATGAGGTCAAGACTGTACAGGGGGATGTGGGAATAACTCCCAGTCGAGTTTCTGTAATGTGCAAGTAGTGTTGGTGAATGATTCTGTGTATAGTTCCCATCTTCCACAAGAATCAGGTGTTCCACTTTCTGAATATTCGTAGGAATGGCTTCGAATCAGCTTGTCCAGGACAGTCTTCCTTAAAACGACAATCAGTTTTACATGTTCATTCACCAGAAAAGTAGTCCCAGCTTAACTTGAATACACTTCTAGTTCGATCCTCCAATGTTGGCGATTTTTTAGTAGAATCATCCAAAATCAGTATCTATACAGATATGGACTGGGCGATGTTTTAGAAATGAAAGGATGTCACATAATTTGATGAAAATGAAAAAGATCAACCTACAAAGGACCTGAAATCAAAGACACCCCCGAAAATCATTCAAATTGATGTGACAGGTTAGTCTATTTTGCTGAATTAATTCACTGCAGCAACTCAAGATAGCACAGTACTCAGGAGTTTGTATAGCCCCCATGTACTTGTACTGTATGCGTGTCTGACAACATCGGGGCATGTTCCTAATGAGACTAAGGATGGTGTCCTGGGGGTATCTCCTCCTAGAACTGGACCAGGGCATCACTGAGCTGCCGGACAGTCTAAAGTCTGAGGACCGAAACAATTTAGGTCAGAGCATGGGGGCAAGTCAATATTATCAGTTCCTTCATCCTCCAGAAACTGCCTGCATCATCATCTTGCAACATGAGGCTGGCATGGTCATGCATCAGGAGGACCCAGGACGTAGTCCACCAGCCTATGCTCTGACAATGGGTCCAAGGATTTCATCCCAATATCTAATGGCTGTTAGAGTGCCGTTGTCTGACCTGTAAAGGTCTGTGCGTCCCTCCATGGATATGCCTCCCCAGCCCATCACTGACCCACCAAACAGAATGAGTACGACCAAACCAGTCATGTTACAGGCAGCATAACATTCTTCTCCAGACTCTTTCACATCTGTCACATGTGCTCAGGATGAACCTGCTGACATCTGTGAAAAGCACAGGGCATCATTGGTGGACCTGCTAATTCTGGACTTTTCTTCCAAATACCAATCAGGCTGCATGGTGCTGGCCAGTGAGCACAGAGACCACTAGAGGACGTCGGGCCCTCAGGCCACCCTCATGACGTCTGTTTCTGATTGTTTTGTCAGAGACATTCACACCAGGGGCCTGCTGGAAGTCATTGTGTAGGGCTTTGCTAGTGCTCACCCTGTTCCTTCATGTACAAAGGTCCTGCTAATGGGTTATGGACCTTCTACTGCCCTGTCCAGTTCTCCTAGAGACTCTCTCCTGCTGAGAGACACAACAAACCTTTTGGCGATGGCACATATTGAAGTGCCATCCTGGAGGGTGTTGAACTTCTTATGCAAATTCTGTAGGGTACACGTATTGCCTCATGTTACCAGCAGTGAAACTAACCCTAACCAAAGACAGTCAGGAAAAATGAGGAGGGAAAAATGTCAGTGGCCTCCACCTGTAAAACTATTCCAGTTTTGGGGGTTGTTTTATTGTTGCACCTTTAGTGCACCTGTTGTTAATTTCATCAACACCAAATCAGTGGAAACTGATTAACAGCTCCCGCAGATACTTAACCAATATCCCAGAAGTTTAATTGACTTCGTGCTGTACTCTGATGAAAAAGTGTTCTTTTAATTCTTTTGAGCAGCATATATACAGTACGAAGAAATGTAAGAAATGAAATACTCTTGTAATAGGAATGCTCAAAATAAGATTCACTTTATTACTTGAAGTAGGAGTAGATGATAGCACACATAGATGAGCAACAACTAGCAATACAAACAGATGGCAGAAAGCTTGTTTTCATTTCTGTTAAAGTGTCTCATCACGGGAAACGTTTTTTGAGCTGTCAGTCTTCTTTATTAGGGATGTATAGAGTTTGGATGTCTTTGAAAGGAAAAAAAGTGAAGCGCTATCAAGCCGGAACTTTTCTTTGAAAAATTCTAGGATTTGAAGAAAATAGGTTGTTTCTAAAAATAGGTTCAACAAAACATGGAATATTACTTCTATGGGGGAAAAAACAAGCAGATACAATAGGGCACCAAGAATACCATATGAGCAATTTCGAATCTACGTGCTCGACTTTAACAGCATGATATTAAGAAAGTAAGTGTTCCTACCCATCACGTCTACCAAATATGCTTCTGTTTCTCCCTTTACCTTGCAGTAAGGTGCAAAAATGTATTTAGTCCGCTAACAAGACTTAAGTGCTGTGTTTGCAACTAGGAAATGAGTATCACTTATAGGTAAAATCGAGTTCCAACTATTCCTCCTATGTTAATGATCTACTGTACCTGCATGAACAGCGCTGCAGGGAACAAGTCCTGAAGTATGAAACAAACTTTAGGCAATGTTATGAACTTGCAAGACTAGCAAGGAAAATGATTTGTTTACTAGGTGCCAAGGTGCATGCATGTGCGCACATACACACACATGCACACACACGCACACACAGTGAAGGCAGCTCAAGTGCAGATGTTGAGCTCGTTATCTCTGCAGATTTTCCCCGAGGCTATGTTCATCGGGGTCCAGCCAGGTGGAGTTTTTCCTGCTGAGACACTCTGCTTTGCTCTCTCTCTCTCTCTCTCTCTCTCTCTCTCTCTCTCTCTCTCTCTCTCTCGATCTCTCTCTCTCATCTCATTTTGTTATCCCCCACAGCCCATTTCCTCCATCTGACAAGGTCCTTTTGCTCCTCAACCTTCTTTCATCTTCTCTTCTTCTCAAGGCCCTATTCCCTCACCTTCTCTCCTTGTCGTAATCACTTCACCTGGATCTCATCATCCGTTTCTCCGGGTCCTCAGCTTCTCTCTCTCTCTCTCTCCTCCCTTTTCTCTTCGTTCACTATTATTCTCTCGGTTTATTGCTGGCAGCAATTTCTCTCTCGAGTAGGGGTTTCTTCTACCCTGAGGTGTAGAGGTGACTGGGAACTAAAAAGAACGCTTGGTTCTCTTGCTGTCCTGACTACCCCTCTCACTGTTTCAACTCAGACAAAGTTTGTAGCCCAGAGGCAGAGGTGTTGGGTGTGTGTGTGTGTATATGATTGTCTCTGTGTTAGACTATCAGCGTATCGCTCCCCTTTCCTAAGCATATGGTTTAGCTCAAAGCCACATGTAATCAGATTAGAAAAGACTATAATTGTCCAAAACCTGCCTATTCTCTTAAACATGTCCATGTACTAGCTAACAAACACAGCCATCTCTTGAACCAGCCCTAACTAACCTAACCAAGGTTCAGTAAATAACATTTATATTAACAGCTTTTGGTAGATGCCCTTATCCAGAAAGACTTATATTTATTCTCATTATGCATTTGAGGGTAAAGGGCCCAACAATGGCAACTTGGTGGTGCTGAGGTTTGAACCTGGGACCTTCAAATCAGTAGGTCAATGCCTTAACCACTGAGCTACCCTTGCCTTCAACAAGTCCCTATTCATTATATTAAAAAAATATGACATCTAATCTCAAAAGATTACTGTAAATATCCACGGAAACTAGCTAGATCAAATTTAATTAGTTATTTAATTGCATATTTTTAAACAGTAACATAATGTTTTCTTTATATATATATTTTTTTAATCCTTATGACTTGTATTCTTGATGCAGAAATGCATAACAGATGATTATTCAGTATATTAAGATCATTAGCTGACCTCATTTTTTGGACACATAGGCCCATCACTTCATCAACGTTTCTTTTTACCCTGATGCACCCATCACGCTGGAACGGGCTTAAATCTGCACTCATCAGATCACATGACATTTTCCCCAATGCTCCACAGACCGTTCTTTATGCTCCCTAGCAAATGGAATCCTTTTTGTCCGATTAGCCTCACTGATACAGTAAGTGGTTTTCTTGAGGCTACTAATTTGAATCATTTCAGTTACAGTATCTCCTTAGTTGTTTTCTTTGCTTCATGCAGGACAATACTTTGACCTTTCTAAAACAGAGTAACATCATCTCATGTCAACAGGATATGCCTTCTGACATGGTTGTTTAAGTAATGAGAAGCGAGTAGCCACTTCAGATAGAGTTAAATAACCTGTTGCAGCTGAATAATATTAATCACTGCAGTAATTATCCCCTGGAAGGCTCTTCACTTTTGTTTTTTGTTTGTTTGTTTGTTTGTTTTGGCTGGGCAGTGATATATTTTCACTTGCTCAAATGTCATTTTTTTTTTAGGATGAGGTGCAAAATGTGGGAAACATATCATGTGAAATGTCAAAATATGGCATTTGAATGAAATAACAACTGCTAAATAAAATATGACAAAAGTTTCCAGAATGTGTAATGATGCAGTATTTCATGGCTAGATCATATGAGTCACGTTAATGTTGGTCCCATTTGCCTCACATTTTAAAATGTATAACGATTACCCTGACTCAATTACTTTTTTTAAGATTGCAAAGATTAGAATTAAGGTTAAAATGTAATTTTCTAATCATTTCATTTACCTGATTAAAAAAAAAAGAAAAGAAATCCATCCTCATAGCATTATTTCCTTTTTGAGCTAAATACATCTGCATGTTCTAAAGAGTTTTAAACGCACAACGTCAGTACAGGATGCTCAGTAATATACCCACTCAGTCTAAGATATGGTTCAATTCCCCCCTCTGTGGCAGTGTGTGTATGTTCCATTGCATTAAGAGCAATCACACAATTAAGATAAATGAGAGAATAATTCCTTACTTGCACGATAGTGACAGCTCTCATCCATAAAGCGGATATTGTCCTGTAAAAGGATCCTTTATAGTGCTGTTCCTAGAGGACCACAGCCAATCTAGTTAACCTTATAACCCCAGAGTAATTCAACACTTAGTGAAAGAGAGGGTGTGAAATTAGAGATTTGGCAAATGAAACGTGTTTTGACAGCTGTAAAATCAGAAGTCTAATATACACCTCTCTCTCTCTCTCTCTCTCTCTCTCTCTCTAAAAAGCAGACAGCTTTAATGGAGATGATTGCAATAATTACATACCAACATATTTAAGCAATTTAATACTACTGGATGCTAATAAGGAGGCACAGGAGAAGTAAACAAAAATGCATAATTTATGTTATTTTTGTTATTTTGCTTTCTTATTGTTTCTTGCAGGCTTGATTCAAATGAAAATTAATAATTTGAGAACACTAAAAAGCAATTTAAATACACTGTTATCACACCACCTATGCTTGAGTTTGATTCTTGATTGATTTTAAATAACAGTAGTTCTGAGTGTATAAGAGCGAAATATTCACATGCACACATTATATTCTGTTTTGAGCATTTTAGACATTATATGATTTGCTATTTTTAATAATTTTTTCATAAACATATATAGGACTCAGGATTGTGCAGTATAGAGTGACATATCCGTTTTTAGGTAATTTTTACCAACTTCCCAAACAGGCCCAGAAATGGGTCGCATAGGCAAGGAAGTAGCACAGATACACATGCTCATATGTTTTCATTGATGTTATCGGTCGTTTCTATGACATATATAGAATATATGCATATGACTAATATATGATATACAGTACAGACCAAATGTTTGGACACACCTTCTCATTTAAAGAGTTTGAATTTGTATTATGGCAAGAAAAAAGCAGTTAAGTGAAGAAAAACGAGCGGCCAACATTACTTTAAGAGATGAAGGTCAGTCAGTCCGAAAAATTGGGAAACACTTTGAAAGTGTCCTCAAGTGCAGTCCCAAAAAGCATCAAGCGCTACAAAGAAACTGGCTGACATGCGGACCGCCCCAGGAAAGGAAGACCAAGAGTCACCTCTGCTGCGGAGGAGAAGTTCATCCGAGTCACCAGCCTCAGAAATCGGCGGTTAACAGCAGCTCAGATCAGAGAGCAGGTCAATGCCACACAGAGTTCTAGCAGCAGACACATCTCTAGAACAACTGTTAAGAGGAGACTGTGTGAATCAGGCCTTCATGCTAGAATATCTGCTAGGAAACCACTGCTAAGGACAGGCAACAAGCAGAAGAGACGTGTTTGGGCTAAAGAACACAAGAAAGAACACAAAAGAAAAAACTCTTTGAATGAGAAGGTGTGTCCAAACTTTTGGTCTGTACTGTATATTTTTAAACATCATTGACCTATGCTATATTTTTGGCAAGTATCTGTGCCGCTTAGGTTTTAAGGGTTTTAAAAAGTTTGAGGTAACGATTTCTGGTTTGAGGAATGGCCTTGGGACAGAAGAGGTTGTGAAGTTTGTGGAAAGGGGGAAAAGATATAAGTAAGTTAACTGGTTACTGTTTAAAACTATTTATAAATGAGTAAAATGTAATATAGGTCTCAGAAGATCTCCAGAGAACAGCAGAGCAGAGCAGAGCCTGGCAACAAGAAAGAGCAGGGTATATCTCAAGACAATTAGTGTTGACAAAAAAACAAGAAACGCTATTGAGATATTGAGTTTTAAATGGATAGAATTCCATTCAATTGAACTATAACAGGGGTAAAAATATGACATGTCAATCTATAATTCATAATAATAAAACATTCATTCACAATGATTGAGGAATTTCAGTGGTGTAAGAGGTATCAAACATGTTCAGATGTCCTGTTATAAAAATGAATCAACATCAGGGTGCCAACAGTTATCGCTCTTTTCTGTTTAACGGCACACTCTCATATGTATTAGTATTATTTATTGCATAAATACACATCACACTTCCTATACACTATTCAGTTGCAAGACAAGCCTGTAACCGCTACTTTAATTGCGAATTCGTGTGGATAGAACTTATTTTTAGGCTTCTGCTGTCCTTGTTGTCCTAAATCCCAGAACAGCAGACGCCGTGCTACAGTACATCGTCCTCTTGAAATAATATAGTTCCCATCACAACAGAGCCGTTAGATCCACAGAGAAAATAAATCTCGACTGTAACCAGGTCAAAAGCTGCAGCTTGCAGAGATGGTGAACAAGCACGTCGGGCCTCTCTAATCCTAATCCCTTCTCTGTTCTAATTTAACACGACTTTTATCCTCCTTTGTGTTTGTAAAATGAACTAATTAGGCAGCATGTGGATGTCCAGCAGGACAGCAGGGTGGCAGTACTACCATCTCACTGTTCGGGAACGAGGATGGACAATCCCTGCTGCTCACAACAGTGGGAGCTTGCTGGCGTTGTCTGCAGTCAGTTGGCAGTCATTTATGAAGTCAAATAACAAGACTGTCTGAGCAGCAATACCTTTTCTATGTGGGCGTAGAAATTAATACTTTGGAACAGTTCTAATCTTAAAGAAGGATATGATATGATTTATTCTTGTTGGAGAAGCTATTTTAACATGGTAAGCTGTCATGCCCTTAAGCGACATACCATTTCAGTTTAAGTACCATAGTGGACTGCTGCTTTAATAAGACACTAGCTACATGTCGCAACACTGCTAGCTTCTAAGATAAAGATGAGATAAACAAATGTACTACACTGCAGTGGTGCTCCCAAAATTGCTTTTATTTTTATTGTACTGCAGGTAACCTCTAAACAAAAAGGAGAAAAAAAGGTAATTAAGCAATATCACACTGGAGGTCATGCCGTTGTACTGAATATCATTAATATGGCTGTAGACATAAGTGCCTAAGATATTACAACAGTGCTAATATTCAGTAAAAAAAACATCATTTTTGCAGTAATTACATTTTACACAGTCAAAATATGAGAAAGAAACCCATCTCTTCATTTTTTTTACACTGTAGTACTGTAGGTAATAAACCAATGTTGGTCCTTTGTGAATATGTGAATATACTGTTTCTATAAATATATAGTTTATACAAAAGGGATAAACATGGCCACAGATAGTGAATTTTTATCTTGATGCCTTCCCCGTTTCATTTTAAAGAACTGTTGAATTTATATGTATGTAAGTGGTGAAGGAGGACATGCTGTACCGTTCATGTAAGGACTGTAAATAGACACCTATAGTTTTATCAGAAAATGAATGCAGTGTGTCATATGACAGTATGTGTCCTTCTATTCAGTTTGGATTAAGTCGATCTTTTCCATGCCGAGAAATGACAATTCCAAAGAAAATTCTGATTTTCAAAGAGGCTGGATTTTTTGCTTAGTCCATTCCACTAGGAATTGTGAAATCCCTACAGTATTTCTACTGTTAACACAATGGTAGTTCGATTTGAAATCAAAGGTAAAAAGGTACCAGAGGCAAAACCTGGTCAACATGGGCCTGCTCAAAGACGTCTTCATGCTGTTGAGAACAACCCTCTCATTCAACTGCTAGGTGCGTTGTTTCTCTTAAAAGTCTTTTAAAAGTTTCTCTTAAAAAGCTTTCTCTTTTAAAGTCAGTTAAGGAAAGTCCCCAAAGTGTTAATAACTAAACATTACTGGCTTAAAGATGTATTGTCGTCAATGCACTTTGTCCTGTGTACAAGGTCGCAGGGGGTCTGGAGCCTATCCGAGGAGACTTAAGGCACGGGGCTGGGTACACCCCAGATGCACACACACACACACATATACACACAGTCACGAGCTCATTCACACAAACTATGGGCAATTTAGGAATGCTAATTAGCCTATTGTGCACGTCTATGGACTGTGGGAGGAAACCAGGGTACCTGGAGGAAACCCACCCAGTATAGGGAGAACATGCGGACTCCATGCACACGGAGGCGGGAATGTGCCGAGAACCTGGCTGAGAATCGAACCCGGACCCTGGAGGAGCAAGGCAACAGCGCTAACCACTAAGCCACTCCTCTGCCTAAAGGTGTATTTCCATGTGAAATGGATTCCACTGAAATTGTATTTAGTATAAACAATAAAACCACCTTTGGATTGGAAACTGAATATTTCATGTAGACTATATATTATGTTTCTTGAAATTTGATTGAACCTGCGTCCATGGATTTAGATATTCCGTGACACTAGCATGGTGAGTTTAACTTTTTGTTCAGCTCTGGCTTAACCCCAGCCTGGTGAAGCTGAAATTTAGATCAGAGCCTCATTTAGTTATCTACTCCGGGTCAAGTCTCATATCTTTAACATTTCCGAGCGGGGTCTGTCTGGAAATCCATCTTTCTCAAAAGAAAGAGACTTTGTGCTCTCTTTGGCCGATAAGGATGACTTGCGCTCCTGTTGCTCTCCTGCAGTGAGCTCTTGTCTGCCTCTGCTTTGTTGAGCGTTTCTCTGGCAGACTGATGTATTATTCATCCCAACAGGTTAGCAGCAGGATTAGTGCTGCCAGTGCCAGTTTTCTCTCTGTCCACAGCAATGCGCCTGAGGCTTAATGATGCTGAAAAGCTGCAATTCCTAATGGGAGGAGAGCAGCTGCACAGCGGCCTCGGGTGCAGAAAAACTCCACTTTGTTTTATTTTAATCACCAATCAGGGGGCTGAAAAGATCATACTGATGTGCCATGCTTATCTTTTATATCCTGATAAAAATTCCTCTCCTGACAGCTTCAGCATCACTGCTTATCGAAAGAATCATGATATCCAGTCAGCTAGCGTTCACTTCATCAGCAGGATGCTTCTGCATAATCATGTTTTGAGGTAATAATAAAGAAACGTCTATAAAGCTAATAAACATCCTCATGAGCTTGTCTTCTCAATAATCACCACATTTGCCACCTGAAGCAGGGAAATGTTCATGTTATTCCTGATATAATGTGATATCGCTAATGTAATCTGGTGCCAGATGGCATTTATGGCATCGACGCGGGCAGGGTGGCATCGCTGCATTGGGGCGTGTTGTATTTAACAGCTCATAGGCCTCGTGACAGCTCACATCAATCAAATCGCATGGTCCAGATTTGATGCCTCCCCTGAGCCAGGTTTAAGTAAAACATCAGCATATTCCAGTGCAGAATTATATAAAGGCTGTGGAGCAAATTGCCAGGACGGCCTTTAATGAAGCTTTTCGTACAGCTAATTGAAATCTGCGACGCAGATGTGATGTAATGTAGGCTGTTCCAACAAAAAGGCTGACGCAAGAGAAAACTACCATGCATAAGTCAGAAGTTTTTGGCTCAGATCATTAGGAGGAAGGCAGATTGGCATTTGTGAGCCAAGAGTCATCTTCATTATGTAGAGCTGGATTAGGAAACCAGATGGTTCATTTGTTCAAGTGTTGGACACAAGGAGTAGGAAATAGTCTTAGCAAGCAACCCAGGTGCAATGCTGACGAAAATGTATTTCATATTTAACATTTGCGCACTCATCAACAATCTGCCTCACAGCAAGCCTGATAAAAATGTATAGATCTGAAAGATCTGAATACTTTGAATAGTCACTGTCTTTCCAACAGAATGATTTTTTTTAGTCCTCCAAACTCAATCCTGGTTATGGATCTGGAACTACACTCAGAAGCAATGATCATTTACGGACGCACACAAAATGGTCAGCTAGGGGTAATGTGTGCGCAAGCAACCAACAAACAAGGAAACCAGAGACCACAAATACTGTAAAACCCACATAGAACATTTAAACCACCACACAGTCAAATATACATCCAGTACGGACCAAAAGTTTGGACACACCTTCTCATTCAGCGAGTTTTCTTTATTGTGTTCTTTATTGTGTTCTTTATTGTGTTCTTTAGCCCAAACGCGTCTCTTCTGCTTGTTGTCTGTCCTTAGCAGTGGTTTCCTAGCAGATATTCTAGCATGCAGGCCTGATTCACACAGTCTCCTCTTAACAGTTGTTCTAGAGATGTGTCTGCTGCTAGAACTCTGTGTGGCATTGACCTGCTCTCTGATCTGAGCTGCTGTTAACCGCCGATTTCTGAGGCTGGTGACTCGGATGAACTTCTCCTCCGCAGCAGAGGTGACTCTCGGTCTTCCTTTCCTGGGCCGGTCCGCATGTCAGCCAGTTTCTTTGTAGCGCTTGATGCTTTTTGTGACTGCACTTGGGGACACTTTCAAAGTTTTCCCAATTTTTCCCACTGACTGACCTTCATCTCTTAAAGTAATGATGGCCGCGCGTTTTTCCTCACTTAGCTGCTTTTTTTCTTGCCATAATATAAATTTAACCTCTTTGAATGAGAAGGTGTGTCCAAACTTTTGGTCTGTACTGTATATATATAACAAAACAAGGGACTATTCTTGTTTTATTTTGCATTCAACATGGAATACAGATTATGGAATACAATCAATCAACTTGTGGAAGAATAGAAATAAAACACACTTTAATTTTCAAATTTACCCATAGAGTAGTCATGGATCTCCAGCTAATGTTGCGTTTTAATGACTGGACCATTGTGAGAGGAATCCACGGACCACCTGATACACCGTTATCATGATACCTAGGTGCTGATTCGATCAGTATTGCAGTTCTATAAGTATCACAATTTAATAAATACCCTGATTGTTTTGTTTTTTGTTTTTTAGATTTTGTTTTGAATAACAAATAAAAAATAAATAATACATACAGTACATTGCTCTTTCTGATAAGGATGCTATGCTGCCTGCCAATACGTGAACAGGTAAGAGCACAACATCTGTCGGATTATAAGGTAAAAACAACATTTTACCACCTCAAATGCAACTTAAATTTAAAATAAAAAACACAAAAAAACCTGATTATGGAGTCAGTGTGGCGATACATACATTGCCACACAAAAGAATAACTGATACATCATTGAATCGATTTTTTCCCGCACGTCTCTAATATTCATAAGCTGATATACAACACATCCAGAGCAGCAAGATTGTTGTACTTCTGAACTTATTTAGAATTCCTTAAAACATACGGCAGCGTTTCCTACGTATCACACTGAATCTCATTTTCTTGCTTTAATTGCTAGACTCCAAGTTAAATGATGAGCCGAATCAGTCATTCTGTTACGCCAGGCCGAGTCAATGACACCAGGCAGCTCTGTGCTGTGTAGAAAGCTTTGAGCTACACGCCGGAAATGCACACACACACACACACACACACACACACACACACGCACACACACGCACACACACACACACACACACAAACACACACACACAAACACACACACACACACACACACACACACAGA
>QMIH01001224.1:72343-98490 GCA_003987875.1 Clarias batrachus
CACACACACACACACACACACACACACACACACACACACACACACACACACACACACACAGAGCAGTAGCAAGAGGGAGGATATGAGATGGCATAAGGAAGATATAAATATGAATGAGGGTTTGTTTTTGCTGCCTGGCCTCCCTGCTGTGTGTAAATAACGCCTGCCAATCTAAACAGACAGACAGGAGCATATTAATGTTCTTATACAGTGTGTGCAGTTGGCACACTTTCTGCCTTATGACTATGCATAAGTGGCTGTACGTTTATGATGCAATGCCATTTTACAACTCATAATAAATTCTGTTTCTTCTGAATGATTCTGCATGACTGTATACGTACATTTTTACATAATTCAGGTAGAAATAATAAGAAAGACATTTTAGTTTTTTTTTTAGATACATGTACAAACATTAACTGTTAAGGACTGAAATAAGTCAAGGTGTGATGTTATAGGAAAATAATCATTAACAGGGTGGTGTGACGAGTAATGTTACGGTTACGGAAGAAATGTGGTTGGAAAAATATTACAATCAGAGCTCACTTACATGCTTGGTTCAGCTGCATTATAAAAAAAATCTATAGTAGAAATCCTACCTATGTAGGATTTTCCACACACACACACGCACGCACGCACGCACGCACGCGCGCACACACACACACACACACACACACACACATACACACACAATGTGATGAGAACTCGCAGGATTGGGACTAAACAGTTTCAGGCTTCAGTTTGCTAGGGAGCATAAAGATTAGACTTTGGATCCAAGGAAAAAGATTATTTGATTTGATGAGTCCAGATTGAGCCTATTCCAGAGCGATGGACGCATCAGGGCAAGAAGGGAATAGTGTCCACTGTACAAGCCTCTGGAGACAGTGTTATGATCTACGGTTGCTTCAGTTGCTCAGGTCGAGACTCAGTAACGTTATGTGGCAAGAAAAATGAAGTCAGCTGACGACCTGAATGTACTGAATGACCAGGTTATCACATCTATGGAGTTTACTTTCCCTTATGGCACCTGGTTCATGGAACATTTAGAATTATTTTCTCACACAATTTTGTCTAATCAAAGGTGTGCGAACAAAATATTAGTGTGTGTGCAACATTTTATCTTCACAAGCAAAATGCAATGCTATTTGATGTCAGTGATAAATGTCCCTGTGGCAGGAAAAGGTGGCCAAGGTAGATGCAAGTGCAGATGTATGATGTATATTATAGTAAACCATGCATAAATAAAGACTGTGAATAAGAAATAAAACAAACAAGAACTGTATAAGTATGGCAAGAACACCAACACCATGGTCTACATGACATACAGTTTAAAAAGGACAGAAGTAATTTAACAACTACTGCTTCTTAAACATAAACATGACAGTTATTTGATGTGTTCAGGTGGTGTGTAAAACACTTTTTTATTTTCAAAAACAAACAAACAAGCAAACAAACAACCAACCAAACTAACTAACTAACTGACTAACAACCAAACAGATGAAAAAATCATAAAAAACAACAAACTATTAAAAAGCAACTCACATTAATGTATTCATTTAACAACTTAAAATAGCTCATTGAAAGTGTCATAAAATCATCAACTTTATACACATTGAGAGCTCAACTTAGTTTGGTATCTAATGGCATTATAGAGTACTATTTTTCATAAAAACAAATAAACAAATAAGTAAATTACTAGAAAATTTGAATGTGAAAATAATTCTGCTAGCCCAAATTTTCCGCATTTACTGCACACTATTTAAAAACAATTCTAGTAAAGAAAAAGCAAGCTACCACAGAGCTGTGATTTAAACGTAGGTAAGTTTAATGATTAAAAAAAAAATCCAGCAGCTGCATAACCCAACTCTAAATTAAAGAAATGTTCCTTATGTAAACGTTCATGTTTAAAACCCAAGTGGCCAACAAAATGCTTAAACAACAGTATCGGCCAATGATCAATTACAAAAAAAAAAAGTCAACCACTTATATGGAATTCCTGCCAGTGTGTTTGGGAGGTTCGGACTTTAAACTGTGCATTTAAATCTTTCAGGGTGAACCAGTGTTATCATTACTTATAAAACACATCAATTTTATTGATATGAAAACAACCATAAAACCACATGAAAATATATAACTGTTATTTCTTTGCATATGAGACCCTTTTTCAGTTATTTGTGTATAGTTGGTTAAAATGAAATGAAATTCAATTCATCATATTGCCTAGGTCATGCTAAAAAAAAAGAGATATGACAATCCATATTGCACAATCCTGACAATATATATATATATTACAACAGAGTAGTGCAGAAAAAAAAAAAAGCTAAAATGATACTTAACCACAATTGTCTTTCCATGCTTGACTGAAGAAAAAAAAAATACTTCCCTTAGGTAGATTATGAATATGCCAAGTATCTGTTTTAGTCTGGCTGCTTCATTACTTGCATCTTTAAGTTGTTGCATGCTGGAAGGCATTATCACCAAAGTGCTGAATATGATAAGTTGCATGGTGTCCCAGCAGCTCGCACAGAACTCAAACTGGCTCTGACAGAATCAGGGCTTCTTCATGCCTGCTGTTTCTCATCAGTGTCATCCTTCAGCTGCCAGTGTCTCATGTAATTCAGGTTCCCCTGAGCTGCGCTGCAAATCTGTAAGCTGCTGCTCGAACGTAAAATATGTAAAGCCCAGAGACTCACTGACATGCCAACCTTCCTTATCACACACAAACCTGGCAACCGAAGAACACACAAGATTGATTCATTTACAGCGAGATGAATACCATTATCTGCATTTACCCCTGCTTTCACGAATTAAAGCGATGGAGAAACCAAAAAAAAAAAAAATTATATATATATATAAATCATGGAGAATTTTCGATGTGCATTAAGGAATGCTGGAATGATTTCTCATCATGGAGACTGAGTGAAATATTGTAGTGTACATCATGTAACATACGGTCATCTTGATTTGTGCGGCCTGTTGAATTCGCCCATAGCAGAGTGAAACCTGCGCCTCACAAGGTCGATCACGGCTGCACTTTACACTGATGAAAGCCGTGACTGAATTCATATCCGAATGTTTCACAGTCAATCGATAAGCACTTCTACAGCACCAGGTCCGTCAATCTTTCCCCAGTGAGACTGAAATCCATGGATCAGCTTTGGACCCAGGAGCTAAAAAATGATGGAGAGAATGGGGAAATGTGTTATTTTTAATAGTATGAGCATCTTAAGGATAAAGACAACTAGAGAGAGAGAGACAGACAGATAGACAGAGAGATGGTTTAACTATTCAGGCAAAGCATGCTCTTTAAATCCTGCATTCTGGCTGAATTTATCCAGTTGGATTCCGGATCTAATCTGAAAGAGACAGATGGTTTTGGGCTCCAAGATTTCTTAAAGTCAAGCAGCTCCAGACTGTTGCTGTGACGGCAATCCAAATGTGTGGATGAGTGAATAAATGCAGGAAAGAATACAAAAGGAAAGTTCTTCATGCTTATATATCTTATACTTTCTCTTATGTATTTGAATAACAATAAACATAATGATAAACAATAATAAACAATTCATTTTTACAATCACTTTCCACTCATGAAATCATTACTATTAATTTTTAAAATATTTTAAAATATTTTTTAAAGTGGCCCCACATTTTTTTGTAGAGTAGGTCTGTTCCCTTTTTATCTGAAAACAAAAATGTCTTGCGTTTTTTTATTTTTATTTTCTATCAAATTCTGTAATAGAAAATGGCTAATGAAAACTATATACAACTTCTTCTTCTTTGTCTTTCGACTGTTCCCTTTCAGGGCTCGCCATAGTGAATGATCTGCCTCCATCTACCCCTAACCTCTGCATCCTCTTCTCTCACACCACTAACTTCATGTCCTCTCTCATTGCATCCATAAATCTCCTCTTTGGTCTTCCTCTAGACGTCCTGCATATACGTTACAACCTCAGCATCCTTCTACTAATATATTCACCATCTCTCCTCCCCAAGCTACCTCAATCTGGCCTCTCTGACTTTATCTTCAAAATATCTTACATGGGTTGTACCTCTGATGGACTCATTCTTGCTATTTAACTACTGTATATACAACCATAGATAACTATATACAACAATTTGCATTATATAACACTATAATGCGAAAAAGTAAGCCCAATATGGTCAGGGTTTCCCTGCCCAGCTCTGCCCCTGACATGCATAACATTTTTCAGCAAGTTGTGCTCTATTGGCTTATATGTTTAATCAGACTTAGCCTTTGTGCCCCAGAAGTATAGGCGAGCCTTGGGTGCCCATGATTTATTCAGTTAACCTGGTAGTGGTGTCTCTAGTCATGTGACGAATTGGTGTATACATTAAATACAAGTTAAGTTAAACATACATTGATCATTTTAATTTTGCATTAATTTTTACATGAACATCCAACATTCTACATTTGCCCTCTGAAAAAAAAGAGAATGTTGTGTCTGCAGAAAACAGAAAAAACACTGATAGCTGTGATAACATGGGGGGGGGAGGAAGGGGTGTTCAGTTTATATTGGTGCGTGCAAAATACATACATGAAAATCATTTAACATTCATAGATTAATTTGCTCGTCTTTTTTATTATTTTTTTTTTTAATGAGATTCAAGATTCAAAGAACTTTATTAATCCCAGAGGAAAATTGCTAAAATTTAAGATTCAAGGGAGATTCAAGAGATTTTAGTTGCTCTTATAGACAGTATGGGTCCATTTAATTTTTTTTGTGCAGATTCGTTCAAATTCAGTGTTAAAACAAGTCTATCTTATAATAATGTACCAATTGTATATTTCAAACATGATCCCCACCTATGGAACTATTGCACTTCTTCAGTTACTTTTTATTAAAGACTTAAAGCCTTAATTGCACATTTAATATCACATTTTTACTGTTCTTATATTGCACTTTGTTCTTTGGCAATAAATTAACTAAAAACTTTATACCAGACACTTGTACACTGATTATAGAACCAGGGCTCTATATGACCGAGATAAAAACAGACACATGTACACACCGATTATAGCAGCAGGTTTCTATATGACAAAGATAGAAACTCACAGGGGTGAGGCAGACATGCATTTTTCTTCCCTTCTTTCTTTTTTCATCAGTCTGACTGTAGCTGGAAAGACACTGTTACTGGCCTGTGATGTGCATTTGTGCATGAGTAGAAAGTGAGCCAGGTGGTGTGTGTCCCTGAGGATACTTTGTCCTTTTTTTCCTGTAGCGTTGTGTGTATAAGGTGTCCATGGAGGGAAGGTTAGATCCAATGATCCTCTCTGAAACATTCATGACTCTTTGGAGAGCTCTTCTGCTCTGCCTGGGTGGTGTTTTAGAACCAGACAATGATGCCACAGGTGAGGATGCTTTATATAAGTCCATGGTAGGCCTTGATGAGTTCAGCCTTGTTTAGCAGGCTAATGAAGAATAGCTGGGACTTTTTCACTGTAGATATGGTGTCCAGCTCAGGTTTTCTGTTACGTGAAGGATCAAGAAACATGTGGCTGTCAGTCCTTACCAACTGGCAGTAGGGAAAAAGGTCTTCTTTAGGCATTAAGGCATCTTTTTGATTGATAACAGCAGAAAATGTGGAGCTTTGTAGCTGTTCAACAAGGTGGAGTAAAACACAGACACCAAATTCCACAAAACATGCAGCACTTTTCCTTCACAGGGTGCAAACAGTAATGTCTTCTCAATGTAGCTAATTATTAGACACACTCTCTGAAATCTTAGTGGTGCTACAGGGCTGCCAAGGGCAGGTGCAGGGTTCTAGCTGGTGTAGTACTTTATGTGTCAGATCCCTGTGGTCGTGGCCAGGTGAAGTGAGCCGAACTAAGTGGAGCAGGAGGCACTTTGGACGAAGAGGCATGGATCTCATCTATAGACCGTGAATGACAGCCAGAGGATTCATGATAATCAGTTCCAGGCCTGGTGGAGCTGTCCAAGGTGCCAAAAGTTCTATGAATCTTTTTTGTTTTGTTTGATATTAGGCAAAAAAATCAGGCCTAATCCGTTAAATTAGCAGTTATTAAACCACTAAGTAAGGAACCTGACCTTGACCCTTGTCAGCTGTCAAATTAGAGGCCGATATCAAACCTTCCCTTTATCTCTAAGATGATGGAAAAGGTAGTAGCGCAGATACTATGTTCATATCTACATACCTGTAGAAATAGCATATACAAACTGTATCAGTCAGGATGTAGGCCTCATCACAGCACAGAGACCTCCTATTGGCCTCTGATCAGGGTTGGGTCACTGTACTTGTGTCACTCGACCTCAGTGCAGCTATTGGCACCATTGATCATAGTATTCTTCTTCACAGATTAGAAAATGTAGTATGAAATTAAGAAATAAGGGAACGGCCCTGTCCTGGCTCAGATCCTATTTGACTGATCGTTATTAGTTTGTAGATCTAAATGGATATTCTGCATGTCCTCAAGTGGTTTGGTGTTCCACAGGGTTCAGTTTTAGGCCCACTGCTTTTTTCTCTTCACATGCTTCCTTTGGGCAACATAATTCATAAGCATGGTATTAGTTTTCATCGATATGCTGATGACACACAGTTATACGTCTCATATATGAGAAAAACCAGCTTACTGAAGTTGAGCAATGTGTGCAGGACATAATAGATTGGATGTTAATTAACTTCCTTCTGATTAATCCTGCTAAGACAGAAGTTCTAGTCATAGGACCACAAGCGGCTAGAAGCAAGCTTTTCGATCACACTGTAACTTTTAAAGAGCTTTCTGTTCCATAAAGTGCAACAGTGAAAGACCTCTAAAATACTACTATTGACGTATAAAGCATTAAATGGTCTCATGCCGCGGTGTCTGAGTGAACTGCTAGTGTCTTAAGATCCACCACGCCTACTTCGATCAAAGAATGCAGTCTGCTTGTCAGTATTGCATATTATGAAAACTACAGCAGGAGGCAGAGCTTTTTCTTACAAAGCTCCAAAGTTATGGAATAGTCTTCCAATTAATGTTTGGAATTCAGACACAGTCTGAATGTTTAAGTCTAGGCTAAAAACTATTTATTTAGCCAAGCATTTTTGTAAATAGGTTTGCTTTAGGTAAAGGAACATATCTGGGGGACTCATGGACACAGAGTATTATGGTGAACTGATACATTTAGATGCAGTCTTCCCCAGTCTCATTGATCACTCAGGTTTGTTGACGGTGAAGTGATTGATCTCGTTACATCTCAGGAAGCCCTCATGTCTGTGTTTACTTCTGGCTCTCCCTTTCAGTTATGCTGTCATAGTTAGTCCTGGTAGAGTTTCTGCTTGTACTCAGCACTAAATATACATTTACTTTATACATTGTGCAAAATGTGACTAAATGCCAGCTCCTCTTCTCTCTCTCTCTCCCTCTCTCTCTTTCCCTCTCCCTGTGCCTCTGTTGAGCTATACATGTCGCTCCTGAGCAGCCAGTGATCCAGACCCCCTCTGCCCCCTGGATCTGTCTGACTTGTCCTGGTGTTCTGCTTCTGGCTGGAGATCTTGTCGCATGGATCCACTTTTCCCCAAAGATGGCCCTGGCCTCAGCTGATGCTGACAGGTGTTTCACCGAAGAGTCATGCCTGCAGTTCCTCGATAGTTCAGGACCGGAGTTTCCTATAGTCTACCTGAGCCTCCAATAATGAACTGGAATCCATATTAACGTAAAACATATTAACTTAACTCCTGTTGACCTTGCATGATTAAGTGCTATTAAGTGAGTGAGTGATGTTTTCCCAGTAAATCTTTACAGCAAATAATGGCAAAATTATTAAATATATGTAAGACTTAATTCATATTGGTGTATTGATTGACATGCCATAGGAGGAGATCACACTGGGTTAGGGTTAGGGTTAACCTAACACTAACCCTTTAATAGAGAAAAAATATTTTAACTGTATGGAAAAGAAAAGTTTCTAATAGAGGAGAGGAAATCAGCCCATAACTGCAGCACGTCTCTGAGTCAAACCTTCGGAAGTCTTTTCCTGGTCCCTCTCTATAGACCTAGAAAACAACCTGGCCACTTATGAGACACACACACAAGCGCACGCACACACACACACGAACACACACACGAACACACACACACACACACACACACACACACACACACACACACACACACACACACTGCATATAGTTTGCATCTATTACACCAGCATGAGTCCACAATTCTGAGAAAACATGCAGTAGGTTTGAAGGTGAAGTATGCCCTCGTTTTCACAGCAAGAAACAAGACTAATTTAACCCACACGATGGAAATCATTTCTGCCAAGCTGAAATTGTGCTGGGAAATAACCTGGGAAATTCGAAGCTGAAAACATTTTATTTTATAGTGTGTGTGCAGTCTGTACAGAGTGTCTGAGGCCTTTGGTTTTGATGGTGATGAGATGCCAAAGAAGCAGAAACGTCCTCTATCTGATTACGAACAGAAATTATTAGGATTGTGTCTAGTTGGATATATTATGTAGAGAACCAACAACTTGACCAAGATATGGCATTATAGAAAAAAACACTTAGTTTCAAAGTTTTAGCTAGCTTTTGTTGGTTTGTTTTTATTATTATTTTTTTAATAACGCGCAGTTTGAGTCACAAAATTATATTGAAAACAGTTTTGAACTTAATGCAATCTCTAGCTCTTGGTTGAAGCATGCCATGCTAAAGAAATCCACTACTGTAGATGATGTGTTCCTTCAAATAGCATTCCTTGTTAATTGCTGCATAGCATAACACGAGAAGTGGGATGTAATAGTCAAAAGCATTTGTCAAAAACTTGCACTTTATGTGACTTTTTTTGACTCATTTATTTATTTTCAGGCATTGCCAAATATATCAATATATCAATATTTAATTACCATGAAGTAACATCCCAGCCTTTTGAAATAGGCCTTTCCTGGAGTTTGTTAAAACAAACAAACAAACAAACAAACAAACAAACAAACAAACAAATAAATACAGTAGGTTATTATTACCTCAAGGATAAAAACAAACAATTATTTCATTGCATTTTTTTCTTAATGAGAGTATTAAAGGATTAACAGGCATGATGCTTCCAAGAATAAAAAAGGACAAGAATAAAAAGTTAATAGAAACAGCCTGTGAGGAGATTTTTCCTGAATTTAACGACAAGTGTACTGGATTAGAATCGCTGACAGCTCCTTAAATTTTGCCGTAGTAACATGGGCATTATATTAATATGTAACAGCTACATCAGGCCATAATCACTTTGTAGATGCTTCAGAGAATATCATTAGCAGTTTATGTAAAAACACTGAAGGGCACAGAAACAGAATACTCTCTCTGGCTTTGTTAAGAACACTGAGCCCCTAGCTTAATTTCGACTTTGAGAACGTTTGCAAACTTTGGAAATAACTAGTACATAAGATAAAACTTTTAAACTCAGAAAAAAAACTTTTTTTTTTTCCTTAGTCATGAATGAGCAGCCACTCAACATTCCGTTGGAGAGAAGTGATAGTGTACGTGCTGTGATGTGATAGTGTACAGCAAGGTGCTCTGGTCCTGAGAGACTCAAGAACTGAACTGTGTTCTACAGTAACTTCTATCACACAGAGTGAGTTGAGAAAAGCCTGGAGATGTAAAGAGCTCAGACTCTTTCAACACACACACACACACGCACACGCACACGCACACACACACACACACACAGGCCTCAAGGGAGTGACTTTGCAGCACAGAACACACTGTACTGTGCTACTGCCACTCGCTCATGATAATCAGGTTTCACACACTCAGAGAAGGACAGTGTCTCAAAGGCATGAAAAACATAAGATGCACCTTGGTGAGTTTTGGGGATGAAACTGAAGCACAGGTAAAAAGCCTGAAACGTATAGATAAGAATGATTACATTTTGCCTAAGCTGAAAATGACAATAACAATCCATGAGAGAGAACCTTGAGAGGTATGACACTGAGAGTGAAAATGATTTAAAACCATATATTTTTATTTTGACTCAATAACTTTATAAAAGCATTATTCTGTAATTTTGTTATAATGACTGATGACTTTAAAATGTTATTATTATTACAATTAAATTCATAATTTCAAAATCGTATGTCATTAATTTAATTGAAATTTGTAAATATTAAATAAAAATTTTACTAACACGCATTTTTGAACAATTATGTCATTATCGTATTATTATTATTATTATTATTATTATTATTATTATTATTATTATTGTATTATTATTATTATTATTATTATTATTATTATTATTATTATTATTATTATTATTATTATCGTATTATTATTATTATTATTATTATTATTATTTATTTTTATCTGTTATTCAGACCTTTTGCATTTAGCATTACACAATCGATCAATTACACTAATGAACTTTAATATTAGCTTCAAATCTTTTTCTCTGTAATAAAACATACAGTAATATATTAAAACTAGTCACATTCAATTCCTGGAAAAAAATATAAAGTAGGACAGATACACATGCACTTAAATTTTCCCAGGCAAAACGATGAAAACGGCTTATTTACAGGTCATAGGGCTCCTGAGAAGGGGGCAGTCACCTCCTTGGGCTGTGAGCGTACGTATTAGTGGAGGAAGTGTAGTTTGGCTCTGTTGTCTTAGCAACGGCTGCATGTCTGACCGTAACCTGTAATCTTCCAAAGCGTTTAATAGGAACTTTTTGGGGCAGATATCTTGTGGTCAGTAAGGGCTAGACATTTGGTCTTGGAGTCTTTGAGAGAGGAGGCATTACACGTGCAGAACGTCAAGTTTTGTATGTGTATTTAAAAAAATCGGGGCCAAGATGTCAGTTTTCCTAAAGTGGTACCGTTGGTGTTTTGTGTGTGTAAAAATCAGCCACAGTGTAAAATGAGTGGATTCCTACAGCATGTAATAATACGTTTTTTTGTCAAGTCCAAATCAGACCTTCACAAATCCCAAATGATTTGACCAATCTTCTCCATTTAAAGTTTGAACAAGGCAGGAGACCCGGCTCTCGGGTTTGCCAGGATATTTAGAGTGATAAAAATGATAAAATTGAGTGAGCATCAGAGAGAGAGAGAGAGAGAGAGAGAGAGAGAGACGAAGGAATCAGATACCTCTGCCTCACCATAGTAAAATGCAGCTCAAGTGAGCCAGCTTGGAGTGAGTTTGAAGAGATTAATATATTTTGCATTCTGTACCACTAGACTGTATTCTCTTGTGCTCAGGAGACCTGGCTGAACATTTTGATACAAGTATCGTGGCTTTGCAAGCAATGCTGAGGGAGATATGGCCAACCTAATCTCTAAAGAGAAAGAAATGGCATTTTGGAAAACAAGCCGTCAGTCCAGTTCCTTAGAAAAGCAATTACGCATTAACCATCAAGGTTTTTTGGGTAGAAAAAGCGGACTTGTAGTAGTGGTACCCGTAATAAAACAAGATATCTAGATAAAATGTTGAGATAGTAATGTAAAGTTGAAGTAATATCAAGATAAGATATTAGCTTAGCAACATAGCACTTTACAGATTGTGTTTTAGGGTGTGATTTTGCTGATAAAATCATAGTGTGAAAATTAAAATTGTAATTACCTAAAATTATTAGGTATTTACAATAGGTGGCACGACGGCTTAGTGGTTAGCACTGTCGCCCTGCACCGTCAGGGTCCGGGTTAGATGTTCTCCCTGTGCTCAGTAGGTTTTCTCCGTGTACTCTGGTTTCCTCCCACAGTCCAAAGACATGCAGATTAGGTTAATTAGTGATCCCAAATGACCTGTAGTGTGTGAATGAGTGTGTGCCCTGTGATGGATTGGCACCCTGTCCAGGGTGTACCTTGCTTCGTGCCCCAAGTCTCCTGGGACAGGCTCCAGGCCGCGCATGACCCTGAATACACGATAAAGCGGTATAGACGATGAGTATTCATGATATTTACAATATATACACACTAACCAAAAATCAATGACGTTTGCAGTTTGCTTCTCTCCATTTTACTTAAAATTTCTGCATCCACCCCACCACACCCACACACACACACACACACACACACACACACACACACACACACACACACACACACACACACAGACTACTATATGTAAACAAAGAAATGGCTTAAATTCTGTTGAGTTGTCACCTGCTTTAAACAAAGAAACCGAGGCGAGGTTGAGCTCTAATGTGTGTTATTTGTTGCTGACACGCTTGGCTACTTCTGGTGATTGAAAGTGTTTAATGTAGGCATCTAGGCTACGTGAAGAGTAAATAAATGAGCTATTAGAGCTAACTGCTGCAGTGAAGTGACAATTGGATATGGACCGCCCGGTGGCAGATGCAATTTAGGATTCTGCTTTTGTGGATTAATTGAAAGGTGAGAAAGCAGACATTAAGAAAGCTATTTTAATGTATATAACAGTTTGTTGTCTTGAATTAGCGCTTCTACATGCCATGATTTCTAAACACAGTCCCAACCTGCTTATCTTTCATATAAGTACTGTGTAGAGTAAATAGATAAGATTGGTATTATTGTTTGGTTTATAGGTTTCTTAGCTTTTAATAAAAAATACTTTTTAAGAATATCTTGTATTGATGTAAAATATCGGCTGAAGGTTTTTTTTTTCATTCTAATGCAGATGTCAATGTGCATACAATAAAACATTTCCCTTATACAGAGAGAACAATCAACAAGGGAAGTGTGATGACTCACAGGCACTGCTACTGTACATAACGTACCTGGTAATACTAACTGGTAATCAACCTGAACCTTTTTTAAAAAAAAAAAAGTGGAACATACATGAAACAAGTTAATGTTATGTTAATAAGTTATAGCAGCTATAACAGCTTGCCATTCTACCATGGCATGAATTTTTTTTTTTCAAAGCAGTGACACTGGAGACTCCTTCAATAAATATTAGTGATGCACCAATTTATCGGCGATACATTGCTATCAATCATTATTCATCATTTAGCTCAAGTCGGGCTATTGCCTACAGTATAAGCTGACCGTCACTGATGCAGATGGCCAAAGTGTCATGTTAATACCCAGGTTCAGTTTTGGGAGTGTCGGTGGTGTTGTAATATCTCCCATAACAGAGATGATGCACAAAGATGGTTTGGTTCCAAAAAAGTTGTGTGTGTGTATATACCAATTAGCCACAATATACTGTAAAAAGCACTGACAGGTCAAATGAATAACATTGATTATCTTGTTATATTAACACCTGTCAAGCATTGGGCTATATTAAGCAGCATGGTAGCAGTCAGCTCAATTGATTTAAAACAGGGAAAATGGGCAAGCATAAGAATCTGAGAGTTTAAGAAGGGCCGTACTTTAATAGCTATAAATCAGGGTTACAGCAGTTCCAAAAAGCGAAAGGAGTGTTCTTGGTATACAGTGGATAGTATCTATCAAAAGTGTTACAAGGAAGGATAATTGGTGAACTGGAGACATGGGTGTCCAAAGCTCATTAATCTGCGGGGGAAGGCGAAGGCTAGCCTGTTTTGGCCAATGGCACAGAAAAACTAGAGTAGCACAATTTGATGAAAAAGTTACTGTATTCCTCTCTATGATAGGAAGGTGTCAGAACCCATAGTGCATCGCAGCTTGCTGTGTACTGTGTATTTGGAAAGTATTCACAGCGCTTCACTTCTTCCACATTTTGTTATGTTCCAGCCTTCTCCTAAACTGGATTAAATTCATTATTTTCCAACACCTGCTCATCTTATGGTTAGATGGAGACCTGGAGAGACCTGACTATTTTGCAGTAAATAAATCCTTTAAACAAGGATATCTGTATTGGCTCAGAATTTTATAATCAATGCATCCCTTATAAATATTACACAAACTCCTTAAAGAAAACAAATCACCATATGAACAATTAGACATTTAAATCTATTTATTTATAAAGTTTTTGTTTCAGATTCAGTAGAGAGGCAGCAATACAAGCCCTTTTAAACGAGCTGTTACCACCATGTCCAAACTTTTGACCGATGATTTGTGTTTTCTGCTTACTTCCTCTATTCGATATGATGTATTACTCCCCACTCACATTCTTCCATCTATTCCTGCATGTTCGAAAAGACTCCTGCTCAACCATGGATTTAGCAGATCAATATAGAAACACACAAGATGACTGGTGCTGTAAATCTATGTAATTCTGCAGCTGAATGGAGTGTAAGCGGGTCTGGATTTATCACTGTAACCTGGAGGAAGTTGGTGCCACCATGATCAATGTCGTGAATCATTTTAACCCCCTTAGGTGATTATGAATCCTCTGTTGAGCCCTCACAAGCCCCAGATAATGTCCAGAGCACTCACTGTTACTCCTACAGTCTCTATTCCTGATTTACTATGCTCTAAAAGAAAAAAAGTACCATAATATAGCAAGACATAGCAGATTTCTGGATACTACTGAGATCCATTCTGAGTATAAGCAGGGTGAAATTTTCATCGGTTAAACAAAAATAGAAAAAAGAAAAAAGCAGAAGTCATTTTCTAACTAAGCTAGTGTCCGCAGTGTCCTCTGGAAGCCGTGTGCTCTGTTTTATCTTCTGGTTAAAAAAAGTTTTTTTGGAGAATTATGAGGACACGTGGGAGCCTATTATGATCTGATGCACTTTTTTTTCCCACAAAATGCGAAATATTCAGTGTGTCAGAATGCAGCGAGAATAAAACCAAACCAAGTTGGCTCGTTTTGCTCAGGCATCCAATCAAAGTGAGTCTCTCATGATCATTGTGAAGTTGTCAAGCCCTTTATCACTTTAGACCACCTTGATAACTGATCCCGTACACTATCATTATAAAATGCCCAGAGGCCCGAAATGTGCCACGGTAAGCACCACTCATATTTTCTTCAGAAACTGTATCTCTCTAGTGCTTGTCTTACTAACTGAACCTCAAGTCTAGCATTTGCACCAATTTGTTAATTGCTGGGAGGTAATAATCAAACCTAAATGTTATTACTGCTGTTTGAAATTGCTCAAAGTTTTTTTTTTTGTGCACTAACAATAAACCCATGATATTAGAGTTGCGCACAAACACAAACTTTTCATAGGAAGCGCTAAAATGCAATAGCAACCAACAAAGCACCAAAATTATTCACTACAAACACATTTAATGGGTTTATCAGTAAGTGCTTGTTTTTACAGTTTCAGGTTTCTCAATTACACCAGTTTGCATAATCATTATAAAGGAGTATTCATAAAATCATGTTTGGACTGAGGGTCACAGACATTACATTATGTAATTATCTACACTACTCGTTCTGAATAACATATGCGGGAAAGAAAGATACCATCAGCAGCTTAGAATAACCTAGAGTGTCCCAGTGGAACCCACATCAGCTGTAATTAGAGGATACTGTGCTCAGTGTCAGTGTCTGGGTTAATGAGGACCTCCATTTACAAATAATGCACCATCCCACAGCCGACCAGCTAACAATAACTGTTTAATGCACGGCAGACCTCATGAACATGCAGAATGTCACTCATACTGTTGAGCATGTCCATCTAATATTATACAGTGAACGGGAGAAAGAGGGAGGGACAGCGTGAGGCAGAAATCCATCTGGAGCGCCTGCATCACTGAGTGTATTCAGATGTACATTGATACACTGGAATTTGGAGTTCATTTCAAGTTCAACTGGAAAGTGTATCCATATAACAAACTCATAAGAACCCTTTCAACATTTGAAGTTGTAAAGTTACTGCAAGGCATGTTAGAGGATGTTGACTCAAATAACTTTTATTATTATTATTATTATTATTATTATTATTATTATTATTATTATTATATATTTTGTTTACTTTCAAACTATGCATTACACATGGGCAGATCAGCTTAATAAGTTGAATGGACTATTGAATGTAAAGTGTACATTTTTTGCTTTTAACTCATTTTCGATGCATAGCCTGTTTAACAATAACCTTATTCACAAAGCAATTTATATGAATCTGGATATAGATGTCAATCTCCAATGAAAGAACCTCAAGGCGACTGTCAGGGTCTGTGTCTCATTCTTGAAGATAGAAGGTGGGATGAAGTTCAGGTTAACTACATTGATGGAGCATGGTTCATCCAAAAACTTCTGTGTTGCAATAATCCAAAATGGTCACACAGTCTCATTAACCCAGAAACAGAGTGAAAGATCAAAAGCCAGTAAATCCAGTTGCAAAAATCCATGTTATCTGTGAAACAGAGGAAAAAGTAAATGCCATTGAAACCAGTTGCAATAATCCAAACCATTCACACTATCTCTAATCTGTTGAACAGAGCAAAAAAGACAGCCAGCAAATCCATCAGCCTTGCAAAAATTGTCTTGTTTATCATGAAACAAAACAGATTGGAAGCTTGAAGGTCCATGAGCAGGGCAAACATTAAACACATGAGGTGAAAGACAAAATCCAAAATGACAAATTTGGCAAGACCAGGGAATAGTGTACACAAGAGAATGCATGAATATTGGGCTTGGAAAGCACACAGTAATCTGGTGATGAGAAAGGATTGCTTCGTCCTTCTCTGCCGGAAGCCTTGATTGTGCAAGGAGAATTAGGTATCCTTGAGCCCTCTGCAAGAGCTGGCTGTTGAAAAGTTTCAACTAGGGCTGGAAGTGAAGATGAAATGACAGCATGGGAAACTATGGTGAAGAACCACTGGAGCCCGTCATGACAGGAACCCTTATGGACACCACATAACATCCTAGCTGGTGTCTCTAAGTGTCATCTGTGAAAATCCATAATTAAGGAAGGTTCCAAGGTGAATCTTGCCAGGACCCACCTCCTCACCTCTTGTCTGTAGTCCTTCCAATCCACAAGGTATTGTAAGCCCCATCCTCAATGATGTGATTTCAGAAGTCTGGAATCACAAGTGGACAAAAGGTCTGATTTACAAATGTCTAAACTGTGAAAGTTAAAAATGGGTTAATCTGGTGCATTGTCAATGGTAAAAGCATGGGTAAATGATGTTGATGTTTTGTAGTTTCCAGTAAGTTGATTTAATAGGGATGTCTCTTGTGGTGAGCAATACTGTTTTCTGACGTCGTATCCTGGAGCCACAGAATGACATTTACCTGGTGGTTGCTTAAAGGCTCTCACTCACATTTTTGTTGAGAATCCATGAATGATAAAACATTTTCTTAGCAGAGGGGAACTTGGAAAGGGAAATAAAATAGGTAGCCTTAGAAAAGCAATCTATCACCTCCATGATGCAGAAGTTCCTTTAAAACTGGGAATTCGGTCACAAAGTCATGAGGGCTAAGGATGCCAAAGTGTATGAGAAATGGGGAGTGGTCTCAGTGGGGGTTGATTGTTGGATTTCTTTCTGGTGCATGTATCACATGCCGCCACAAACCTCAGAATATCCTCCCTTATAGTTCCCCACCAGAAATGCTGAATAAACAAATAAGAAACAGGTCCCTCCCTGGTTACATTCTAACCTGGATCTATTGTATGCCCCAAACCCACGCTTGGGGACAAAAAGAAGCTGGTACAAACAGTTGGTTGGGAAGAATGTTCTGGGACCAGGTCCTTTCCAGGGCTTGCCTGACCTGATTCTCAACCTCCAAAAGGGTTATAAGCATGAGACAGTGGGGTGTGAGGATGGTTTCAGTGAAAGTCTTTTCCTGGGGTGGAGAAAACTGTTAGGATCTGTGGGGAAGATTCTCAGTCATCCAGGTGAGGTTATCTGGAGGTTGAGTCATGTCAATTGGACTTCTATCTTATTCTTTCTTGTTGGAATAGTGCATCTGACTTGGTGTTCTTTCTTGTTGGAATAGTGCATCTGACTTGGTGTTCTTTCTTGTTGGAATATTGCATCTGACTTGGTGTTCTTTCTTGTTGGAATATTGCATCTGACTTGGTATTCTTGGTGTACAAAATGGTGAAATAAAACCTGAAAAATACCAGTAAGCTTATCAGGGGAAGAGAGGTACAGGTACAGGTGTAGTACAGGTGTGAAGTACAGGTGTCACCTAGGAGACATAGTGCCTGTGAGAATATTGATTGAAGTTTTTGCACTCAGGTTTTTCAAGTAAAGTTTACACTTGTGAAAATGAGAAAAAAATTTACTTAAGGAAGTTGAGTAAAACTAACAGTAAATAATTACACATCACATGGCGTCTTTAAATTATGTTAAGTAGTATTTACTTACTGATCTGATGTACTTAATTGATATAATTAAGTAAAACTATTTTCTATTTTAAGTCAATTTTACACGTTTTATTCAGTCAATGTAAATTATTTGAAATAAATAAAATGAATCACTGTTACAATATGACAAAATAGTACGGTGACAATAAATAACTCTTGATTGCACATTTATTAAAACCTTTATTTAAAGGAATTAACATGCCCATATATAAACAAGATCAAAGCTTAATATTTAAACAGCTCAAGCAGCAGTAAAGTGCAATGACATTTTTGATTATAAAACTTTTGCTTATTCAAGCTATCTTAACGTACATGTCTATACAAAAACTGGACAGAGTCTTAACTTGAGCAAGTATTAGAACAAATATTAACAGACTGCTTTTACAAATAAATCCTGCTTTTCAAGTACAAGTAAATTCAGCACGTCCATGGTCAAGTGCTCTGTAGCAAAGATAATACAGCTGACGGGATCCACATAAGAAATATATTCTGCAATATAGAAAACATAAAAAGTAGTAACTAGTAATCTGGAAAAGACCGTTTACAAATACATTCAAAATACTTTCACTTTCAAACAAACAAGGCTAAACAAAACAATCTGTGTGTTTTACACTATATTTTGAAGAAAAGGATTTTGATAAGGTCACTGAAAAAAAAAACATAATATGTTGGATGGCGTAGACTAAAGATCATCAACTCGAGTTTCCAAATGTGCAGAAAATATACAGAATTAAGTGATGACAACTCAATTGCTCAGGGTTAACACAATTACCAAATACACTGAGTCAAAAGCTCCAAGATATTATGCATTTTCAACTATTACTTACCTGTTGTAGAAAATGGAGAAGCACTTTTGAGAAGGTGATCCTCGCGGGTGAGCTTCTTTTTCGCGCATGCACAGATCACCTACCGTCAGCTTAAATTCTACTTGATAAGTACTCTATTAATTCACTTGGATTTGTCAAAGAATCATAAGTAACATATACTTGACTGTTGAATGTTTAATGTTTGCAAGTCTAAATTAAATGAATATATAGAATTTACTTAATACTTTAAAGTTTAAACTTTAACAAAAGTATTATATGTTAAAAATACACTTTTTTGTTTCATTTAAAAAGCCTTACAATTATTTTTTACAGTGTAGGACAACTGAAAATTTGTAAAGTGGCAGCCTTTAGAATCTTAGCTGTCTATAGGATCAGCCCATAAAATGCTAATGGTATTTCCACCAAGGAGAAACAAGGACAAATGTCAAATGTAGCCTGTATCATCTGAATATAGGTTAGGAGGAGTTTAAGATTTTCTACAAATCTTCAAATCAACAATTTTAGTCAAAGTATTTTCAATACCCTGCATAAACCATGGCGGAACTGTGGCTTAGTGGTTAGCACTGTCGCCTTGAATGTTCTCCCCATTCTTGGTGGGTTTTTTTTCTTGGTGCTCTGGTTTCCTCCCACTGTCCAAAAACATGCATCTTTACTTTATGGGTGTCAGTTTTGGAGAGATAATTTTATATGTGCCTCAAAAATGGGCAATTTTCAGTGTCTCGTTTAAACAAAAATCATTTAAAATACAAATTATTCACATTTCTTTATGAGTATTCATACAAAAATTGATGTAAGCTTCTAGAAGCATAAAAATTATTGCTTAAATGTATTTATTTATTTTTGGTAAAGGCTTAAAAAGCGAAAAATATGTTGTATCCGTAATTCATGTCGCAAGATCTTAACAATTTAGCATTTTAGAATAAAGCACTTTTTCAGATTCATGTGAAATCTAATTTGGTTTTATGTGAATGACAATTAAGATCCTTGAAAGATTTGAATTTAAAAACGTTATGGGCACTAAAATATAAAGGGGCATGAAATTATATTTAGCAAACGCGTTTCTTTTATTTCATCTGATAAAAATTTAAATGTGTATGGGTATTTATAAAATACAAAGCATGGATTGGGAGAAGTATTATGAAAAATAGAGTATTCTTTATTACAGCAATTCTGTTGGCTAAATTTCTTATAATTAATATAATTCCTTTAACAATGTGACATAAATATTTGCTAAATGTTATGTGCTAACGAGTGTATAAGTATTTATACTTGATGATGGTGAGGCAGTGCAGGATGTTTCAGACATTTTGAGAGCCAATATTTGATTGGACACTTTTCCAGTATGTCACGTCGCTCTACTTTATGACATTGATGGACTGTCTAACCACAGTATTTGTTAGACTTTTTAAGTAACATGTAACATGGTATTTTCAAGGCATTGTTTGTGAGTCCCCCAAACACACACACAATTTTAACTATATATACAGTAGAATTTTTTTTGTAAAGATGTAAAAGTACATTATTGCACCCCCCCCCCCAATAAATGAATAAATAAATAAAAGGAAATAAATAAATTGTGAGGCAAACACCTTAGTATTTTACTTGCAGGGCACATGTGGGAATGAGAACAGGAAAGTTTGATGTCTTATGTTTCACCTAATAAATATTTCACACTCACGAGAGGGATTAGACGAATAAAAAGTTTATTCTCTTCTTCAATCCGTTTCTTTCACGGCATTAGAAATGACGCTCGGATGACATAATTAAAGACAGCTTTGAATGTTCGGCATCAAATCCAGGTTATAATTTTTTCAGGAAAAACAAACCACATACAATATCTCACAACTTTAATACCAGAGAAAACACACACACTATCAATCACTGTTATTTAGCATGCAAAATGTCTGATCTTTAAGGTGTTTGATTCCTAGACATAATGATCATCCACTGATTTAACTCTCCTGTCTGATAGTGTAAGGTGACGCAACGTGTCTGTTTAAATGCCATGGCTCAAGACATTTGTATCAGTTTAACACAAAAGCAGGATGTTTGAGTGACACAGAGAAAATTGCTATATTCATGCCAAGCATTAATAATCCTCTGGCTTTTCCTGTCGATATTCCTGTCTGAAGCTACAAGCATGTCAGATTAAAACATTTTAATATGCTGGTCACGAGTTTCCACCGGAAAACCTTTAGGGATCACAGAGAAGAGATAGAGATACAGAGATGGAGAGAGAAGGGGAAAGAGAGAGAGTGCAAGAATTAGAGAGAGATGGAGAATGATGCAGAGGTTGTTGGATAGAGACAGAAAGACAAAATGAGTGGCAGACAGAGACAGAAAGAATAGGGAAAAGACAGAGACAGATTTCTAGAAAGAGGACAGACAGAGATAGGAAAAAAAGAAAGCTGGTGAGACAAATAGAGACGGAGAGAGGGAAAGAGACAGAGGAAGAAAGAGATAGGGACACAAGGAGATCCAGAGAGAGGAAAAAAGTGAAAAGGGGACAGATAGTCAGATAGATATTACTAGACATAGAGAGACAGAGAGACAAAGATAGATAGATAGATAGATAGATAGATAGATAGATAGATAGATAGATACATACATACATACATACATACATACATACATACATACATACATACATACAGAGACAGGCAGAGAGAGAAATACAAAATAAAGCATACAATACAGTTACAAATACCACCATCTGAAAGAAAATTGAGGCACAGACTTCAACCCCCAAAACCGCCCCAAACTAAAGCGCTTAATTTTACTGCTGCAATATTATACTGCAACAAACCTCACCTTGTGAGATTTATTTTAACGCCGTAAATCGGCACACACTCCGAGTAGAGGAGCCATAAAACTCTGTTCGGCTTTATTACGAATCACCTGAGTGCAGGAGTCAGTCAATGCTGCCTGTTTAAACTGCTGTAAATCTGTTAAACTGAAGCCTGCGCGGAGAAGCTGCACCGTCGTCTTCACGTAGAGTCTGACGGAAGTGCAGCTGCAAATCACACCTTTATAATAACGCACTCAGTCACTCGTTCAGGGTTGAGTCGTTTCAGAACAAAAAATAAGGAGATGGTCTGATGTCCAGCCTGGGGTGAGTATGTCTATTCAAATGGCTCAACCTTCTAACCAGGGTAAGCACAAACGCACCTCAGATTGTACAACGGATGATAGATATACAGTATGGCAGTAGTAGAGTACATCAAACAAGTCCAGGGTGGTGAGAATTAATGTGCTTCATCATGCCCAACTGGTGCTGATTATTTTCCCATATACTCTTAAGTGTTTCCATCCATCCATCCATCCATCCATCCATGTTCCAAGGAAATGGAGGCACAATTGAGGGTTCACCCTGGATGGGGTGCCAACACATCCACACAAGCACCCATATTGTACACATTATACACCGAATCATACACTATGGTCTATTTAGAAACACCAGTCAGCCTACACCTCATGTCTTTGGACTGTGCGTAGAAACTGGAGTACAGTACCTGAAGGAAACCAGCTCCAGGTACAGCTTCAGCTTAAGGACAGAGAGAACGTACAACCTCCACGCACTCAAAGTGGAGGTGAGATTCAAACCCCTAATCCTGTGATACAAGATGAGACTGCTATGCTCCAAGTCACTGTACATATCTTTTCTTTTACTCTCTTGTGAAATATTGATTTTACAAAAATAGTTTGAATAGTTTATAAAACTATTTTATAATTTCTCATAATCACACAGGAAGTTCACAAAAGGCCGGGGTTCCATCTGAATCTGGATTCTGTCAGGATTATCTTCCTCATATTCCTTCTTGTCCCAGTCCCAGTTGATTGAGTCACTAGGAATCAAAATCTACAGTACACCCGGCTTTCTGATAGCTGCTTCATGACAATGTTAAAATTTGCAATTTCCTACTGTTTATGGTTTTGTGCCAGTTTGATGCTGTGAAGGGAAATCCCTCAGCCCTAGAGCAAAAAATCGTAAACATGCACTACCCATGCCTATGCTTGGATTGAATTCCATCTTACTCGGTAGCTTTGTAAAAAAAAAAAAGAAAAAAGAAAAAGTCTGCCTGTAAATAAGAGTAGTTCTACATTTGGATCTTTTTTTTGTATTTTTTTTACCCAAAGTGCTGCAGTTTGTGGTTGTGTTGTAGCTGCTGCAACTCAATCGCGTCTCCAAATGAGCGCACCATCTGTTCAAAACTGTGCTCATCTGTCCTCGGGTTAGTATGTATTTTATTGCATGCCGCTGCTTCTAAAAATACCTAGCTTCCTCCTTGCTTGGTGCTCAGTCTTCCGCATTGCAATTAATACAGACCCACGCATCCATCAAGACCTTGACAAGAGTGTATTTGATATTATGGTGAAAGGTAAGCCCATCTAAAGCCAATTTCATTTCGGGGAAAAGAATATTGGAAATTTTTCTTAAGGTTGTGTGAGTGTGTGTGGGGAGGAATGTTGTGTTTGTTTGTGTGTGTGTGTGTGAGAGAGAGAGAGAGAGAGAGAGAGAGAGATCACCATTCTAAAGTGTAAAGTGTATAATACTTGCGTGGTAGCAAAAGAAAAAATACAGTTTATCACTCGTCTACCACATCTCTGCTCATTCATGTACTGTTGATTGATGTGATAGGAAGCGCTACTGTATGTGCCTCCTATCCCACCCCACTGACGGAGCTCGGCCAATCAGTTCTCTCTAGGTCCCTGGCTGCAGGAAGCTACAGCATCACCTGGGAATTGAGCTAGCAATAAGGTGAGGACTTTACCATTGCACAACTGCAGTGTGTCTGTGTGCATGGAGTTTGCAAATTTTCCTTGCGCTTGGTCGGTTTCCTCCGGGTACTCTGGTTTCCTCCCATAGTCTAAAGACATGCAGATTGCCATCCGCCAAAAAATTGCCCGCAGTGTGTGTCCGTGCACTGCGATGGACTGGCACCCTGTCCCGGGTGTGCACTGCCTTGTGCCCAAAGTCTCCTGGGATCGGCTCCTGGCTCTCGTGACTCTGTACAGGATAAGAGGTATAGACAATAAATGAATGAAAATGATTTTTTAGAAATTCCCCTGGGCCAGAGTGTCTGTACTTATTACTGAACTGCATGCACTGATTCTATTACTTTATCAAGTCACACCCAAGCACTTCAGAAGGTTAAAAACCTTGCATTAATTTGGCTCTTAAACACTGCTTCACAGCTTGTCTGGAATGAAAATAAATAAATGAAGTGAAAAAAGAGACCTAAACCGAGTTATAACAGCAAGTTTAACAATAACTTCCACAGAGAGCTCGGAAAAGCATTTATTAAACAGAATACAGAAATAAATGTTATTTTTTCGTTCACATAATGATGTCTTTAGGGGTTGAGCGTGCTCTTAGTGCAGGGAGAGAGGAAAAAAAAACAGCTCTTTTTCTTCCATTAGCCTTATCTCAAGCTCTTCTGCAGAGAAGCTGCCTTACCGTAGGTGTTGTTTACTGAGTATAGTCAAAGTAATGGACTCTCTGAAGTAAGAAAATTGCTTTAATTACGCCCTGCAGCACCCAAGCAAAGAGGATATTAAAAGCAAACCTTCCTGACATGGAAAGTCAGTTGTCCTTTGTGAAAATTAAATGAGTTGAGGTTTTGTCTTTTCACAATGTCCTTTACTTAATGTGAGCTAATGACTGTTCTAAGATATTAAGCCTGTAATTATGTCGTTAGTATTAAATCTGCATTATTTCTGTGTTCGTGTGCTGCAACAGAAATCAGATATTGCAATCGGTTGCTGATGGTAAAAGATCTGTTGGTATAATGTTTATATGCTGTAATGGCAGTTTAGGGCACACTCATAAACACTCATTTGGGTGAGACACTTATCTCAGACATCTTACAAAATGTACACTTGTCTGGGGGTGTAACATTAAAGAGTAAATGCTTGGAGTCATGCTGCTGTACACTGCCCAGGCAAAAAATAAAAAAATAAAATAAACTTAGTTCAATCTGGATTAATAGCAAATAGTTACGAGCCTTCCATTGGTTAATTACAGGTATTTCAGTGATTAATATGATTCAGCTGCAACAAATTATTTAACTCTAACTGACACAGTGAACCACTTAAACAACCATGTCAGAGGACATACCCTGTCGTCGTGGCAATGATGTCACTCGGTTTCGGAAAAGTCAAATTATTGTCCTGAATCAAGCAAAGAAGACAACAAAGGAGATCGCTGAAAGTACTAAAATTGGGTTAAACATAAAAAACAAAACATTATTACAACCTGCAGTGGTGAACCATCATCGTCGAGGAAGAAATGTGGTTGGAAAAATGGGAGATCAGTTAAAAGTAAAAAAAAATTAAAAATACAGTGGAACCTCGGATTGCGAGTAACTTGGTTTACAAGTGTCCCGCAAGACGAGCAAAGATTTTTAATAAATTTAGATTTTTAATACATTTTGAATACAGTGGAACCTCGGATTGCGAGTAACTCGGTTTACGAGTGTTCCGCAAGACGAGCAAAGATTTTTAATAAATTTTGACTTGAAAAACGAGCATGTCTTGGTTTACGAGTGCCGACTTTTTTTACACAGACACACAAACACACACACCGACACACACACACACACTCTCTTACCTTTACACCACCCTCCCCGGCTTTACACAGACACACACACTCTGCTCTACATAGAAACGTTGCTCTGTCGCGATTCTTTTCAAAGGTAAGGTGCTGGTTCATTTGTTTGTTTGTTTTTTTACTTTACAGCAGTGATTCCGTTAGTCTGCATTCACGCGAGTGTCATTAGACATCTCTTTTTTTCCCGTTAAAACAGTGATTCCGTTGTGTGTGTGTTTGTTGTGAAACTTAAAAAATGAGGTGGGGGGAGGGAGGAGGGGTTTTACTGTGTAAGACGAGGCGAGGGAAGGGGCTAATTCCACACACACACACACACACGCACACACACACGCACACACACACACACACACAAAAACGGGAACACTTATCTGTTGGGATTTACTTAAACTTTTTTTAAAGGTAAAGTGCAGGTTAATTTGTTTTATGTTTACTTTATATATTGTATTAATTATTTTTCTGTATTTATTTTTTGTGCTGTGGAGCGAATTATTTGAGTTTTCATTATTTCTTATGGGAAGGTGTTTTGGAATATGAGCCCACTTCCAGAACATATTATGCTCGTAATCCAAGGTTCCACTATAATATATATATATATATA